>CABHPH010135103.1:3835-25717 GCA_902168325.1 Peromyscus nudipes
GAGAGAGAGAGAGAGAGAGAGAGAGTGAGTGTTTCAAGATAGGGTTTCTCTGTGTAGCCTTGGCTGTTCTGTTCTGTAGACCAGGCTGGCCTCGAACTCACAGAGACCCACCTGGCTCTGTCTCCTGAGTGCTGGAATTAAAGGCATGCACTATCACTGCCTAGCTTTTTTTTTTTTTTTCCCCTTCATTCACTTGGCTTTTCTTAGCAGTTAGGTATCCTCTACTTAAATTCTTGTTTTTGAATTTCTGAAATCTCTGCTGTTGTTCATACCACTCTTACCTCACATACAATATAGAAAGTCTTTTCTATACATTTCTTTCACTATGGCATTTGTGACATTGTGGGCTGATAATTCTTTATTGGGATCAGAAAGGACTGCCCTGTGCATTATATGATGTTTCAAAACATCTTCATCCAACATCCATTAGGTGCCAAGTAGTATGTCCTCTTTCCCTATTGAGAACCACAGACTTCAATGTAAGTTAAACCCATAAGGAGGAAAAAGTGAGCATCTTCCTATAGAGGTCAATGGAAGCCAGAATGGTGCTGCCCATCTTCCTCGGACCATCTGGACCTGGACACAGGACATGGGTTCTCAAGGTACAGTGTCTTTCCAGTCTTCATTCACTTCTGTCCCCCTACACCATCCCTCAGCTGAAACTCAGTAAATAGCAGGGAAGGAAACTAGCTCAAGAGATGACACTTTCAGTCTGGGGGAGGGGCCCAAGACTAGTTACTAACTACACTTCACACTTAAAACCTTATTGCATCATGACTGAAACAGTTAGGTTCACTCTCATGAATGAAGCATGGTGTCTAAAAATGTATTCAGTCATACTTTATGAAGATCAGTGCTTGATCTTAAAACAGTAATTCATATATTCTTTCCATTCCACCTTGGGACACCCTACTTTCCCAGTAGGTACACGTTTTGCCCCTGAAAAAGAATCACATTTTAGCAGATAGTATTAGTTTAGGGGTGTTACCTGGGGGTCTATAGGGCTCCCCTGCCGTGCTGGGCATCAGAACATCAGGGGACAGGAACTGTGGTTGGGGAGGGTAGAGTTTAGGATCAAGGAGCAATACAGGAGGGTCATGGATGACAGGGAGGGAGGAGGAGCTGGAACAATGGTGCCCGGTTTCCAAAGTCTTTTTCCTCACGTTTGATGAGTCCTTTCAATGAGACAAGACAGAAAACCACACAAAGATGAGGGTTAACATGGCAGATGTGGCTGGATAAACACAGTGAGGAGCAGGGAAAGGGAAGACACTAGAGCACAGCACCCCTTTTCTAGAGAGGGACGCACACTGCTCCACTCTACCAGCTGTTGCTCTTCTTAGGAAATGCCCAGAGTCCTCTCCTTCTACCATTTCCATCACATCCTCTACCTTCCAAGGTCCACCATCTGGGTCTTTAGCAATCTATTTAATGCTAACAGTACAATTAAAGAGATTGAAATAGAAATTTGAAAATAGGAGCTGAGAGCTGGGCATGTTGATACATGCACACCTATAATCAGAGCACTCAGGAGACTGAATAGGACTGCTTTGAGTTTAAAGCTAGTTTGGCCCATATAGTAAGTTCAAAGCCAGTCTGGACTACACAAGCAGTACCCTTTCTCAAAAAAAGAAAAGAAACCACAACCATGAACCAAACAGGGGTTGGGGATCTACTTTGACTATAGAGTAGGCCCTGGGTTCAATCCCTGGTACCCCCCCAAAATAAAGGAGACCGAGGACAGGAGAGGAGAAAGAGAAGGAGGTGGAGGGGGGTATTTGAACAGACTAAGAGACTGAAAAGAATCTACACTGGGCACTGACCTACCTATTGAAATACACAAGTGAACTCTACTCCACCTCTGCCCTGCCACAGCTCCATTCCACAGCTGCCTCTTCTGTTGGCCATTTCCAGTTGCTTATGCCCTGCCATGGCTCCATTCACTTTTGTGGTGAAGAGCTAGAAATATTTCCTTTATCATCAGAAGCATTAAAACATCCAAAATTGAATGAAGTTTTCCAAACTCCTTTTCTTGTACCATATTTTTCTAAGTTAATCAGACATAAACATCGGTGTTGTCCTTAACTTCCTATTTCCATTCACCATCACCAGAAAGACATTTCTACTTATGGATTTCACATTTAAATTTGCCTGAACCACTGCAAAAGCCTTAATCTGATCTTCCCATCTCCTGTTACCTGCTTAAGGTAATCTGTGTTACCTTAAGGTAATCTGTCACAAGGTCCCATGTGACACAGTATGACTGATCTCACCCAATCCTGTATTGTCTCTATGCCCTTTACACACCCTCATTTTTCTTTTTCTTTTCTTTTCTTTTCTCTTTTAGCCCTTTTTTTATCACTTTTGGTTTTTCAAGACAGAGTTTCTCTGTGTAGTTTTGGTGCCTGTCCTGGATCTCACTCTGTAGATCAGGTTGACCTCGAACTCACAGAGATCCGCCTGGCTCTTCCTCCGAGTGCTGGGATTAAAGGTGTGTACCACTGCTGCCCCCTTCTTTTTTCTTATTTTATTATTTCGGGATGGCATCTTGTTATGTAGCCCAGGCTGGCTCAAAGTTAAACTATACTGCTGTGGGATAACCCCTCTGTATGCTGTGAATATGTTTTTTTTTGTTTTTTTTTTTTGTTTTTTGGTTTTTCGAGACAGGGTTTCTCTGTGTAGCTTTGCGCCTTTCCTGGAGCTCACTTGGTAGCCCAGGCTGGCCTCGAACTCACAGAGATCCGCCTGACTCTGCCTCCCGAGTGCTGGGATTAAAGGCGTGCGCCACCAACGCCCGGCTGAATATGTTTTATTACCATTGGTTAATAAAGAAGCTGCTTTGGCCTAGAGCAAGGCAGGATAGAGCCAGCCGGGAAATCCAAGCAGAGATTCAGGGAGAAGAAGGGTGGAGTCGGGGGCAGATGCCAGCAATGCGCTGGAGCAACAAGATATACTAGAGAACAAGTAACGCTACAAAACCACATGGCAAAGTAAAAGATTAATAGAAATGGGTCAATTTATGTTATAAGAGCTAGTTATTAATAAGCCTGAGCAGTAGGCCAAATGGTTTGTAATTAATATTAAGCCTCTGAGTGATTATTTTAAAAGCGGCTGTAGGACCAGGTAGAACAGAAAAACCTCCGTTTACATAAAACACACCTACCTCAGCCTTACAAGTATAAATATTATAAGCAAGCACCATCACACCTAGCCTTTCTTAATGTCTCTCAAACACACCAACTCATCCTATCTCAGGCATTTACACCAGTTTTTTTGTTACCAGGAATATTCTCTCATGGCCCACAACTTCCTATCACTGAAATCTCTGATCAAATGTTAATTCCTCTCAAAGATGGTATCTTACTACCCTAACCAAAAACAGCTCTAAGGAAGACACCACCTCTTTAACACCTTATTCCTTTGACTTACTTTAGTCTTCATTATCATACTTATCACTGTCTTAGGTTATATAACTTGCTTGTTAAGTGTCTTTTTTCTGTAGAATACATTTCAGTACCCCTAACGTCTGAAACAACGCAGGTACTTAGTAAACAATATGTAAATTAAACCACCTATATGCCAGTATACGTGGTTTCCTTTACTAGGCTGTAAGGTGCTCAAGGGCAGAATTTGTGTTAGCTCATCAGTTCATAACAGTTACGAGAGTGTTCCACAGACAAAGGGTTTCTATTAGCATCCCCACTTCCCCTTTGAGCTCTTGCCGCCTTTTCTGTATTGTTTTAAGCTTCTTCAGAAAAAGAGCCACTTCACATGTGACACTCTTCACAAGAATGTCCTAGCCATTGCCTATCTTTATTATGCTTTGCCCTCTTTCCAGTGGCTAGGAGTCCCAACCAATTCTCAACTTCTAGCCTATATGTCTCATACTCAAGACAGTACAAGCTATCTTCAGTAATGAATAATATACCCAAAATTAATTGTGTAATGCTCCAAAACACAATTATCAACCCACAAAACTTGACTACCCTCCTTGGTTCCTGGCACCAATCTCATTTTTCTGTACTTCCTAGCTGACTCTCCAATATATTGCTTCTCTCTAGCCTCTCCAAGTCCTGGGTGACCTACAGAACCCTTTGTGGTCCATGACTGACTCTTGCTTATGTTCTTTCCTGTCACTTGTCAACACTTCCACCACTTCTCCTCATCAGACATTCTAACCCTGTCATAGTAAATTATCCTCTGTTAATCCAATGAGGATTTACTTCAATTCCCTTTGCTTGGTATACCCCTTTTTCTTTCTCCATGAAGCCTTCCCTGATACTTCACCTCTTCTATGACGGTCTCAGAGCAGCAAGTATTTAATCGCATTATAAAATTGTTTGTGTGTTTATCTATCCCGGTAGTAGACTAAAAGCTCCATGAAATGAGAGACTGTTTCACTCATTAACCACAGTCTCCCCAGAGCCCAGCAGAGCATCAAGTATGTAAGTTCAATAAACATTGTTTTACAAGGATGAACAAAATCAATAAATAGGTACATCATACACCAGACAAAAGCAAACACCTTAGGAAAAAAACACCTAGATTAAATGCATTGGAAATACGTGAGAACAAATGCTATGCCAGGGAAACCACCTTTTCCAAAAGAGGAGGAGGAGAAGTAGGAAGAGAAGAAGGAGGAGAAGGAGGAGGAGGAGAAGGAGAAATGTTCATTCATTAGGAATTTACACTTGTAACCTTTAGAGTTTCTTTTGGGAGGGGAATTGGATATGAAGGTCTGGTAGAGTAGAGATGGCTTGCGCTATATATCCTTTTGAACCTTTTTAATTGTATCATGTATTTAAAACCAATTTTAAGGGGTTTAGTGTGTATAGTTAGGCAACAGAGAGGTTGCCCAGCATGTGAGGCCCTAGGTTCAGTCCTGGTACTACAAATAAAAAAATAAAGGAAGCTTGATGTAGTTAGTGGCACACGCCTTTCATTTCCAGCACTCTGGAGGCAGGGGCCGGCAGATCTCTGTGAGTTCAGCCTGGTCCACCAGCCAGGGTACATAATGAGACCCTGTATATAATAAAAACTACAATAATAAAGTAAACAAAATAAAATCTGTTTCTATATTTTTATCAAATTGACCTGGTGGACAAGCTTCAAAGCAGGATACTTTGTATCTGACAGCTATAGTAATGAAAATTCAACTTGTTTTTAAAAAGTTATGTAAGAGTCTCAGAAGAGTAGATTACCTATAAACTCAGCCAACAAGGAGTATTTGAGTTTGTTGATTGATCTCTACTGCTTGGGTACAGTAATGACAGTAATCCCCAAGGTATGAAGGTGAAGACAGGACAGCATCACAAGTTCAAGGCCAGCATGGTCTACATAGTGAATCTGAGAACAGCCAGGGCTATATACATAGCAAAACCCTGTCTCAGAAGAAACCAAAACAAAGAAATAGAATAAAAATAAATGTATGTCTCAAAAAGAGGGGAAGGTAAGCATTTTTTCCTTTTAGATAATACATGTTTTACTTTTCACACTTACTGAATCCTACTTACTCAGTCACACACTAAGCTGTAGAGAAGGCAACGCAGCACTTCACCTCATCTTTCTCCTTCCTTTTATGGGTACAATGAGTCTCGCCCCATCAACAGCTTTTGCTTCTCAGAGTCTTCTCAAGACTTCCATGACTCCCATTTTGAAAACTTGGTCCAGAACTGTAGATCCAATCACTGAGGAGTGACTGGATCATAAGAGTGGCAGCTTCATCAGTGGTTTATTCACTGATGAACACATTGGTAAATGTGCTATTAACGTATGGATTGAGCCAGGCATGGAAGCGCACGCCTTTAATCCCAGCCTCAGAAGGCAGAGGCAGGCAGATCTCTGTGAGTTCAAGGCCAGCCTGGTCTAGAGTGAGTTCAGGATAGCCAGGGCTATACAAGAAACCCTATCTTAAAAACAACAACAAAAAAGCTACGGACTAATTGGAGACAGCAAATCACTTAAGGTGTTCCTTTAAAAGGTATTCCTGTCCCTGGACCCTTCTGTCACTGTCACTGCTTCCTGGCTGCAGTGAGGTAAGCAGTCTCCTTCACCATGCCTTCTCTAACATATGTTCTGCCTTGGCTCAGGCGCAAAGCAATGGAGCTACTATCAATCACAGAGAGAAACTTCTAACATCACAAGTTGAAATAAATCCTTCCTCCCTTGTCTCCATAGATATTTCATCAGAGATAAGCAAATTAACACAACTCTTCACATACCAGGATCCCATTAAAAGGGCTGCAAAACATGCAAAACTGCTCCAGTAAAGGACCATCCCCTGGACTTTGAATATATATGTGTAAATAAGGACTACGTGTCCTGATTCTGGATAACGTACATAACTTTCCCCAAATGGTAACTGTCAGTTTCTCCCTGCTCTTTCACCTACACTGTATTTTGACTAGCAAGGAGGAGGAAGGTGCTATGAACAGATGAATCCCGACTCTACCCACAAAGCTATGGGAAGAGACCTGAGCTGCCTCCCTTCCTGAGAAAAGGCTGCCACTAAGACTGTGTGAGAGGCAGCCTCCCCATCTTCCCTGCTGAGGACTCTACAAGCTGCAACCTTCAAACACACAGGCAGATGTAAGACATCAGACCTGTGGATTTTTTTCACCCAGCTCCTGTACTCAGGAATATGAGAAAAACTGGTTAAGACTCAATTAACATCTAAATTAGACAGATTCCAAAGGCAGTCACCATGTGGTAGCCTCCTCTCACTCAAGAGCAGCCTGATCTGAGATCACATTCTCCTTGGAACCTCCTATCACCACACCTGTGCACCAGCACCCTTCCACTAGCCTCTCTGTGTGCCTTCTTCTCTAGCACGGCGCCCATGGTCAGCACCTTAGCACCAGAGGCTGATACCTGAGAGACAGGCGCTGTGCTCGGTCCATGAAGAGCATGCTCCATCTCTGCTGTTGGAGTCTTTGAGAGATCAAGACCAGGGGCTGAGTGCAGTCTCCTCCCCACACCATCTGCAAAGCCTAAGGAGGAAGACATAAAAACAAGCTGAAGCCATTTCTCCTCTGGGGCCTAAAATCTGAGCCTGGAAGCACGAGCACCAGAGTTCTTTTACTAAGTAATTAATATGCATCTCTGAATCCAATGGGGAGCATGCTCTTTGAATCTATAAACAGCAAATCTCAGAAGATGGATAAATTCCTATCGGCCAAATAAAGAAATTGCTAAGAAAGCAGCTCTAAAAACCATCTGCTGAATATCCTCCATCCTTCAACATTTCTCCTATGAATAAAATCAGTTTTGTTTTGTTGTTTCTTTTCAAAATCTATAGATGTGTAGTCTATAGAGGAAACTATCTGACATAGTGATCTTCTAACGTATTGTGGTAAGAAGAAAGGAAACAATTAGTATCTCTAGTTTAGTTCAAAATTTAAATGATCATAGTCATTGTAAATCAAACCTGCTTCCTTGGATATAACAGGGAAGTGAGTTCCAGAGTCTGATAGTGTTTTAACCAGAATTGGAACTCAACGTTTTCAATGTTCAGCACAGTATTCTATTATCTTCTGATGCCCTCCCACTCTCTGAGCAGGATCACTTCAGGAATATTTGGCATGTGTGATATTCTTTATTCCCACCTACTCTTGGCTTTTCTCAATCACTTGAATTATAAACAACCATTAATACTGCTCTAAACTGATATGTGACACCCCCCCCCGGGGGGGGGGCTGTCCCCAATCCAACTAATTAAGTCTCCTGAAAATGCACCTGTCCTTGACCTACATTTGATATGCACATGCGTGCGTGTGTGTCCACCAATTCATGTCTGGATATGCTACTTTGATACATATGCATATGTACACAAACATACACACATGGCTTAAGTATACTGTTCATGTAAGTACTGAAGATCAATTATTTTGGATATTTCCTGTTACTTAATGCATTGGTTCTCATAACAGTATTCATTCATCTGGGAGCTTTAAAAAGTATAACTTCTCAGGGAATGGGGTTACAGTTCAGTTGTATAACACTTGCATACATGAAGCTCTGGCAGGTTCAATCTTCAGTGGGTGGAAAGGGGGAATGGACATGGAACAAAGACAAGACGCCACAGATCTGACTCAGAATGTTTATGGTTGAACCTTGGGAATTTTTGCTTTGTTGATGTTATTGTTTTTCAAGACAGAGTTTCTCCGTGTAGCCCTGGCTGTCCTGGAACTCACTCTGTAGACCAAGCTAGCCTTGAACTCAGAGATCTACCTGTCTCTGCCCGCCGAGTGCTAACATTAAAGGGGCAGACCACAACTGCCTAGAGGAAGTTTTTATTTTTAAAAGGCCTTCCAACAAATAAAAAAATTTTAAATGTAGCCTGGTGTGATGACATACAACTGTAATCCCAGTACTTATGAGGTAGAGGAGGATAAAGAAGTTCAAGGCCATTCTGAGCTACAGGAGACTAGTTCAAAAAAATGTAAATAAGGAAATAAAGGGCTGGAGAAAGAGTTTAGCAGTTAAGAGCACTGGCTAAGCTTCCAGAGGACCTGGGTTTGATTCCCAGCACCCACACAGTAATTCACAACCATCTATAAAGCCTGTTCTAGGGAATATGATTCCCTCTTCTGCCCTCCACAGGTACTGCACACATGTGATGCACAGACATACATTCCAACTGCTGCAGGTTGTCCTCTGAGCACAACCTACCTGTATGCTAAGATGCATGCACATATATACACACTAAATAAATGTGTTAGTTTGTTTTCTTTTTGCACTACTTTATTATTTTAAGTGTATGAGTGTTATGTCTACATGTGTGTCTGTGTAGCACTTGCATGCAGTGGTCCCAGAAGCCAAAAGAGGGCACTGAATCCCCTGGAACTGGAGTTACACACAGTTGTGAGCTGCCATGTGGGTGCTAGGAATTGAACCTGGGTCCTCTGTAAGAGCAGCAAGTACTCTAAGCCACTAAACCATCTCTCCAATCCCATATAGCATTCTTTTTTAATTTTTATTTTTCCATGGTCTTGGAGATTGAACCCAGGGCCTGGTGCATGCTAATTAGCTACATGTTCTACCATTGGTTCATACTAGGCTAGTAGTATCCTTTGATGTACAAAAATTTAACTCCGATGTAGCAGTTTATCTTATTTTTTCCTCCTATACCCTGTTTTCTTGGTGTCATATCTAAGAAACTGTTGTCAAATCCAGGTCTTAAGGCTTTTCTCTGAGGTTTTTTTTTCTGATTTTCATAGTTTTACCTCTTAAATCTTTAGATTGAACATTCAAACTCGAAGACTTTTTTAAAACTTATTTGTTCTCATTTTATGTGTATGTCTGTGCACCACATGCACACCTGGTGCCCCCACAGAATAGAAGAGGGTATCAGATTCCCTGGTTGTGAGTCATTATGTGGGTGCTAGGATTGAACCTGGGTCCTCTTGAAGAGCATCCAATACTTTCAACTATTGAGCCATCTCTCAATCCCCCATAAATTTTTTTTCTTTAAGAAAGAAATAATATACTGCCTGATATGTTACAATGACTACAATGTGACTAGGCACATTTTAGTTTATAATAATGATCTTATGTAAAAAAATTAAAATCTTGTGAGGAGGGGAAGCTATGTGTGGAGATGTTATGGCCGAATCAAAATTGGTCTTTTGTTCATAAAGTACCAAGTTAATCACCTTGGAAACCGGTAAAAAGTACTTGGGGGTTTAATTATAACATTCACTTTTACTGTTTTTAACACATTTAAATTTTTCTTTTCTTGATTTTTGAAACAAGAGTTTCACAATGTAAGCCTGGCTGACTGGAACTCACTATATACACCAGACTGGCCTGGAACACACTGCTGCTATCCAAGCACTGGGAATAAAGGTGTGCACAAAAGCTACTTTTAATGTTTTAATAGACACAGATACAATGATTTCTGTGCAACTTGAAGGTACTACAAAATTTAGAATATAAAACAAAAGCAGAGCTTATACAATTCTTCAGAAACTAATATGTCAGGATTAATCAGGTCACAAAAGACCAAACACTGATTTCACTCATAGGAAATGTCCGGAACAAATCAATGTATATAGGAAACACTTGCATTTCCTTAGAGTAAGGGAGAGGGACAAAGGACAAGAGGCACAGAACTGTTGCTGGATAGGAGACGAAAACACCTTAAAACTGGTTGTGGTAGGCAGTTAAGAGCCCTGGCTACTCTTGTAGGTCCCCAGCACCCACATGGTGGCTTATAACCATCTGTGACTACAGTTCCAGGGAATCCCATGCCCTCTCCTGGTATGCAGGTACCAGGTATGCACATGGTGTGCAGACATATGTTCAGGTAAAATACCCATAAACATAAAATAAAATTGGTTGTGGTAAGCTGGCATAGTATTTGCCTTGAATCCCAATACTCTGGGAAGCTGAGGCAAGAGGATACCCATAAATTTGAGGATAGCTTTGGCTACATTATGAGTTCTATACTAACCTGGACTACAGTCTCAAAACAAGAAAAAGTTTTGCAATAAAAAAAGGTCAAAGGTAAACTTATAAAAACACTAGAGTAGGCTACAGGCAGTCCTCGAATTACTGCCAAGCCCCCTGGCACTCTCACACACTCGATCAACTATTCTGACAAACAAACAAAACAAAATACCCTAACAGTGTAATAGTTAGTGTTGGTTGAGAAGACTGAACCACTGTGGATGGTACCATTTCCTGGCTGGAGTCTTAAGACTGTGGAAGTAATGACCTGATGCTTCAAGTTCCTCCAGTCTTGAATTCCCCATCATAATGGACTTGAATTACGATCCAAAACAAACCATAGGGAAAAGAAATTGCTAGTTTATGCATTTTTAGAATTATCTCCATAGGGAAAAGAAATTGCTAGTTTATACATTTTTAGAATTATCTACAATGAGAAATGTTCTTGTAAATTGATTTTATTGTTTGTTTATTTTTGAGACAGAGTCTCACTATGTAGCCCTGGCTGTCCTGGAACTCACTCTGTAGAACAGGCTGGCCTCGAACTCACAGAGATCCGCCTACCTCTGCCTCCCAAGTGCCGGGATTAAAGGTCTGTGCCACCACATCTGGCTTTATTTTAGGTATTATAAAAGTTTTCTGGTTTTGTTTTATTTTATATGTTTAACATTCAAATAGTTTAATTTTGTAATGCATTTTTTAGGTGATACTAGTTTATTTACTTTTATGTGTGTCTATGATGTATGTGTATATGGGTACACAGAACAACTTTGTAGAGTCAGTTCTCTATGTCCATCTTTTTCTCTTAAAGATTTATTTATTTTTATTTTATGTATGAGTGTTTCACCTGCATGCATGTCTGTGCACCACATGAATGCAGTGCTCACAAAGGCCAGAAGAAGGCATCAGTTGTGACCCAACATGTGGGTGCTAGAAATTGAACCCATGTAGTCTTAGTCTGGAAGAGCAGAAAGGGATTTTTTGTTTGTTTGTTTTTGTTTTTGTTTGTTTGTTTGTTTTTCAAGACAGGGTTTCTCTGTGTAGTTTTGGAGCCTGTCCTGGAACTCACTCTGTAGACCAGGCTGGCCTCGAACTCACAGAGATCAGCCTGGCTCTGCCTCCCCAGTGCTGGGATTAAAAGCGTGCGCCACCACCGCCCCAGAAAGGGTTTTTTGAGGTGTTTTTGTTTTTGTTGTGATTGTTGTTTTGAGACACGGTTTCTCTGTGTAGCCCTGACTGTCCTCAAACTCACTCTGTAGACCAGGTTGGCTTTGAACTCACAGAGATCCACCTGCCTCTGCCTTTGGAGTACTGAGATTAAAGGGGTGTGCCACCACTGCCCAGCAAGCAGAAACTATTCTTTCTGTGGGTTCTGGGAGTCAAGTTCAAGTTGCTAGACTTGTGCAGAAAGTGCCTTTTCTCACTGAACTATCTCAGTGGCATGATACTATTCTTAAAATACTTGAATTGAACTTAATGTTTTCGTATTCTTTTGCTCTTTCATTAGAAGAAAGCTCAGTGAAGTAGATTCCAGGTTTTCTGCATTCATTAAAATCTTTCCATATTAACTTGTCTTGTGTACCTAAAGAGTACTTAGAAAATGTTATTGTAAAATCTACACTAGAATGCAGCTCAGAAACAGATCATAACGTCAACTCTTAAGTCTATGCAGTTTCCAAGGAACATACATGGCAGTGCCTGGAAGAACCAGAGAAGGTCTTGATATTGCTAGCTTGGTAAAACTGGTAAATGCCATAGCAGAGACTTGGTTTAGTGTGGCTCTCCTTGTATCAAGGTGAACCTGGAGCCTGATTCTTGGATTAATTTAACATCTAAAACACACACAAAAAAAAGAGGACTCTTTTCAGTCTTCCCCATTTCATGCTAACTCACTCTCAGAGACCTATGAACTACTTCTTTACACTACATTCTGGAAAGCCCACAAGCAAATACTTACGTGGTCATTCCCTTATAAGGAAGGGATTACTCTCAGAGGGATAATTCTGACCCCATCTCCATTCTGGCAGGAAGGAAAGGGGAAAAAAAGCCTAGCCCTTGTCCTGAGGCTATAGGAGGAAAGTCAGAAGTTTTATTGCATCTAAGTAAGATAGTGATGCTGTACAGAACACTACCCCTCCTTTGATCTTGTTCTCTGGCTTTCAGCTTTTATATATCCCCACCACTGCTTGTATTTTTACCTGTTTGGTTAAGAGGCTGCCAAACCACATCCTGCGACCTCCATTCGGAACAGCCAGTTCGAGAGGCCTGAAGACTGGCTTGGTAGAGAGACTCCAATTCAGAGGTCTCCTGCTCTGTGTCTTGGTTCCAGTGTGGATGCAAAAGGATGTGATTTCTCTCTGGGTAGGTTACACATGTATGGGAATCATGGGAGGAGGACTTGACTCCTGGCCCAGGGCCCCTGTGTTTAACCTGAGAATCACAGAGCCTTGTGACATTTACCCAGGAATCCAAAGGCAAAGAAGTCCCCAAGATGACACTGCTACCCAGCTCCTTAGGCCTACTATCTGTCACTTGGGATAGCCTTCCTTGGTATATATTTGGCTCAGCCAACCTGGGCTGTCCTCTTCCAGCGGTTTCTCCATTGGGAAGCCCACAGTCCATGGCAAGAGGAGGATGATCAGCAGCATCTTCCCAGGAGGGCAGTCTTTCCCTGCCATCTAGAGAAGGCTGCTGTTTTACCCAGCGACAGTGGTCTTTTCCTGGACCCTGGGGTAATGGAGGCATAAAGTCAGAAGGAGAGTTCTTCCTTAGACCATTTGGCAAACTTCGATCCTGGGAACCTATAACATCCCTCATGGAGGTATTCTGCATCTTCTGGAACTGCTCTGCCAATGAGCGGACAAGTCCTTTTGTACTGGGAAACTCTGGCCTATAGGGCTCCTCACTGCCTCTGACCACCTTTGAAGTCAATGAAGTTTGGAGACTTTGGGCTTGAAGATGTTGGTTAAGTTTCTGCATGGGGTCAGTAGCATGAAGCTCAGGTGAAGAAGCAGCAGAGATTATGGGGTGGCAGGCTCTGTAAGGAGGACTACTAGGCTGAGCTGATGAACCTGAAGGACTATTTAGGCTATGTATAACTATCTCAGCAGTGGCTTCTCCTGTTGAATGTGACCAAGGCATCACCATGGATATGTCAATAGGGCTCTTCTTTCCTTCCAACAGACAATCTCCAACTGTGGCTCTCCCTTCTTGTGGTGGGAACTTGCTGCAGCTGCTGCTGTCCTCCCTGGGGCCTTGGAGCTTATCTTCAAGGGCATCCAATGGCAGGCATTCATGCTGAGAATTCCTCTCAATTCTACCTGCTGTTGTAGGGAAATCCTGCCTGGGGAATGCAGAGGGATTAATGCTGTCCACCTCAAATGACGTCAGAAGCTTCAAGGATCTACTAGGGGAACTGTGCTGTGAAACAGCTGAAACAGGCGACTCCAGGGTGAGGGATGAGTGTGACTCATGGCAGGAAGCAGGTGAGTGGAAGAAGGTAGAACTGGCCCCAAACTCTGTATCCTGGCAGGGATCCAGCTGTGCCTCCTGGTTTAACAATACTTGGAGCGGGACAGGCTGCTCACTGAAACAAATGGAGAGAACCAGTCATAAGGTGCCTTGACTAACTATAATACTTCCAAAAAGAACTATTCACTCCTCCACTTACAGCTATTCAGAGATATCATGACGAGAACGAGAAAGATAAACACAAACAAAGCCACAGGTTCCCAAAAGAAAAAGGTAATATTATCTATCCAATGTCACCACCAATTTCGTATATGTGGTATTAAGTACAGTCTTTGCCAATACTCTCCACCACCTGTGAAGTCCCATTCCAATCACATTCTACCTGCAAATTAAAAAAACAGAAATTGTTTCTCCCACATACGATGACACAGAAGGGAAGCCTATCAATCGCTCATACCATACAACAAAATTCCCAGCTGCTGTATAAGGAGGGAAATGCTCCTCTAGGGTCCTATGGGGCAGCTCAGTAAAAAAGGAAAAGGGTACTATTATTATAGAATACAAGGTGATATGAGTTCCTGGGACACACAGAAATCACTCAGATGTCCCTCACAGTCACAGACCAGGACTCTCTTCACGCTGAGGAGTGGGAACCAGAACAAACTGCAGTGAGTTGACTCTCACTGTTTTCTATCTCTGACCAAAGCGTGCAGTCTTATCGGACACCGCAGCCTTTCCAACTTTAGATTATCAGACCAAGATTTAGAACCTGAAAATCCAAAACCAGAATGCTTCACACTCCAACTGTTTTTGAGCACAGACACAATAATGAAGTAAATTTGGACCCGGGAATATCTCAGACTTCAGATTTCAGGGCTGAGGGTATTCAACCTATCTCTGTGAGTGTTTCAAAATCTGAAAGAAAAAAAAATGAGATCTGAGCTATGTGGCCCAGCATTTAGGAACCAGAGACAGAAGGACTGTAGTAGGCTTGAGACCGACACAGACTACCTAGCAAGTTCCAGGCTTTGTAAAGCAAAACCCTATCTCAAAAAATGAAGAGAAAAAGGTAGAGGGAAGTAAGAGGAAGGGAGGAAGGGAAAAGAAGAAAGAGACAGAAAGACAGGCAGAGAGAGACAGAAAGACAGAGATACAAGAGAGAGCTAGAGAAAAAAAGACAAAGAGACAGAGACAGAGAGAAAAGGAGAGAGACAGAAAAATAAAAGACATAAAAACAGAGACAGAGAGAGAGAGACAGAGAGAGAGAGACAGAGAGAGAGAGGCAGACAGACACGGACTGACTTCTGGTCTCAAGCCATTTTAGATAAAAAGACTCAACCTGTATATTACAAATGTTTGCGGGTTTAGCCACCCATCACTCTAACAACATGAATGTAACCCTCTAGCAATGTAGCTCATTTGGTAGAGTGCTGGCCCAATATGCAGGATGCCTTGGGTTCAACCCACAGAACGGAGGAGACCAGGGTGGTGGCAAACAGGCCTGCAACACTAGCACTCCAGAGGTAAAAGCAAGATCAGGAGTTCAAGGCCTCCAGGCCCTAGGTAGCCTGGGCTAGAAGAAACTCTGTCTCAGAGGTCGGAAAGGAGGAGGGAAGCAGAGAGAAAGGGGAAAGCATTGGCATCAAACAGATCTAGATTTGAGTTCTATACTTCTACCACTTACTAGCTAAGTAACAATCTTCTCTGCAAGTTCGCTTACTTAGAAAGTATGCTAGCTTACAGCCCCCATCTCATCAGGGGCTGTTATCATGTAATAACAAAATAGAGCAGAAAGTGCTTGGCTCTGACCTGAACCCAGACAAATGCTCAAAAATGTTAACAAACATAATGGGGCTGATAGTCAAAAGATAAACAACCAAGGCAGAGGATGTACCTCATTGGTAGAGCACTTGCCTAGTAGTATATACAAGTTCCTGGGTTCTATCCCCAGCAACACACACACACACACACACACACACACACACACACACACACACACCTGAAAAGAAAAAGTTATCTGCTTTTATTATACTTATATTTTGAAAACTATTCAAATTTATTAATAGCCAAAGATAATTTTTACTTAAATTCACTTATTCTACATAAAAGCCAAATTAAAACCCCTAAAATATGGGAACTACCCCAGTACCTCTTGGGACTTTTTCCTAGTCCTGACCTTAGGGAAGCAAACAAAGAAAATCTTTGTGTCTCTTCCCTATGGTCTAATCAAAGCAAGATAAACTGGTTATTTTCTGAGGAATGGGAAACACTAAAATCCCAAAATTAATCAAATGTTTGCTACTACAACATGAAAGGCGGACCAGATCCCATAAGAACATAATGAATATAAATATAACAATCGTGCTGTTATGCAAGTCCAGGAAATTTGGAGAACTTGTTATTTTGTACTTTTTTGCATCTTTCTAGGAAGCGTTAAGAAAAGGACCATCTATGTAATGAGCTTTTGTATCTCTGACCTGGGAGAAGAAAATCTTAGCAGTGTATTTCCTCTCTTCCCTGGTAATGGAGAAGACAATAGTTCGTGCTACAGAGCACCCATGATCACTTCCTCCCCTGATGTCCATCAACTACTGTGGTTCTCAAGCACTACCTTGTCAGCTGAGGGAGGGCGCCCCCCTGTGGTGGGAGAGAGGCTGAGGGCTGCACCGGCTGCTGCGATGATGGTTGCTGCTGCATGCGATCCTGCAGGCTTCGTGCTTTTCGAATACTGATTTGCAACTTCTTATCGACTAGGGCTCTGCTGTGCGTGCTAGAGCTGGCACCATGCAGGGTAAGTCTTAGTTTAGCTAAAATGCAAAAGAAAATATAGCAGAAACAACACAAAATACGAACAAAAATAAAAGAACAAAAACTAAACCAAAACCAAGCAGATAGGCGGTAAAACAAAATATGCAGCAGGAATGCAAGGCATGGACTATGCATGCGCTGTCCAGGGCGCAGAACTGGCTCTGGCTCTAGGGAACATTCATGGAAGCCATGGAGGCCAAACATGTTAATTCAAATTTAAACAAACAAAACACTAAAGAAAATAAAACAAAACTTAAAAGGAACCAGGAAGATAAACTAGTGCTTGGAGGTTGTCACTCTTATCTTTTCACTGACCTGTTTGACTCTGGTCTCCACACTCTGCTCCCAACTCCCCTTTCTGATGGCCAACAGCAAAAAAATAATATCCAAACCTGCATCTGTCTTTATAGAGACAGCTTCTTGTGGGTCATACTTAAGAGTCAGATACCAGTTCCTAGCCTTAGTCCCTTGCTGTTACATCATGGTACTGCATACCAGGAAGGCAGGGGAGAAACAAAAAGAATGGAATATTACAATGAAAAGTTACTGCCCTTGGAAGTCAGAGCCAGTTCACTCAGTTTTCCTACTCACTAGTCAGTGACTATAGGAAGAGTGGCCTAACCTCATTTCTGAAATCTAACTTTGTTTTGGGGGAAAAAGCCGACACAATTGAAGAATTCATCTGTGGCTTCCTGTTGAGGTTGTTCCAGTAAATGTCCACAAACCAGTGACACCACCAGGTACATTTTGAAATCTCAAGGGCAAGGATAGCTAACTGGCCTCAGCTTGGGAACACAAGAGACATTAAAAACTGTTCATATGGCCATCTGCGTAACAACACAAGTACCTACTGTGGAGTTAGTCGAAAATGCCACAGCCGTAGCAGCTGAGTTACTTACAGATAGCTTCGTTACAGAGAGCCAAAGCTGCAGCACAGTCTCCCTTTTGTTCCAGATGCAGCGACTCTTCAAATACTGAATTTGCCTCTTGCAAGGACCTTTCAAAGCCGTCACTCCTCCCTGAAAGGGTCAGCACTTTTCATTTTTATTATAATTAATTCCAACTTCTCCTATGACTGTTTCTTCTCTTTGGGACACACAGATCCTTGTTAAGCCGCTGGCCTAACTGTCCACTGCTATTAAGAAGTCTTTAGAACATGTAAGGCATCCACTTTTGCTTTAACTGAGACCTAACCAATGCCAGAAAAAGGGAGGTACGTGACTGCCACATTCACATTCCAACTCTAATACCTCCTCAAGGAAAGAACAACTGTCCATAGTAGCAACATGACTCTTAGTCCTGGAACTGAACAGCTCTTCCACGAAATAACAAGACATACCTTGTCAACTACCATCAGAACACCCCAGATTTCTACTGCTGTAATGGCAACCATGGTTTAACTATTCTGTAGAAAGTCATCCAAACCACTCCCTCCTAGAGCTACATTTCTCTCTCCACCACTCTGCTCTATCAATACACCTCTTGGGAAGAGGAGGAGGTCTATAGTTTCTATTTCAATGCATCTACCACAGCAGTTGAACTGCATTTGTACATGGACTGACCTTTCTGTAGCAATACAAAGTTTTGCTTTCATCATGCCTCGCTCACCAAAAGCATCCCTAAAAAGCCACCTCCCATATAACAAGCATGGGCTAATTCTCCCTACTCCCAAAGTGCATGTGGGTCAAGGTAAGTAGAAACGAGCATCCAGGAACAGTGCCGGATGAAAGGACTGAGAAGCACAGTACAGACAACTCTGTGAAGGACCGTCTAGTACCCTTACCTTCTGTTCCTCTAGAAGCATAAACTGGTGGTAAATTAGAATGTTAATTCACCATGGTTGGAACTGACTTTGAGCTTTCACTTGGTCACAGGGTTTGGAAGAATGAATTTCCAGACAGGTATGATGGCACATGCCTATTTTCCCCAGCACTCTGGAGGTAGAGGCAGGAAGATCCCTGATCTACACAGCAAGCTGCCAGCCAGACACGGTTAAATAATGAGATTCTGTCTCAAAAAATCAAATCAAAACAAAAATGAAGTAGAATAAAAAGTCTGAGTCATTTCTCTTCATAATGTCACCCTTCCCCTATCCTCAACTTACCTTCAGATGGGCATTGTGGTGACATATTTGTGTACCCTAATAAACTTGCCTAAGAATCAGAGGACAGAGCCAGCCACTAGATTAGACAGAGGTCAGGCAGTGGTGGCACACACCCTTAATCCTATCACTCAGAGGCAGAGATCCGTCTGGATCTCTGTGAGTTCAAGGCCACACTGGGCTACATGAGATCGATCCAGTGTAGGAGAGAAAACAGAGCTAGGCGGTGGTGGCACACACCTTTATTCCCAGCACTTGAGATCTCATGCCTTTGTTTGGGAAGCACAGACACCTTTAGTCAGAGGAAGTAATATGGTAGGGCAGAGAAAGATAGATAAGGCGTGAGGAACCAGGAACTCTCTTTAGATTGAGGATTTCATAGAGGTAAGAACTAGTGGCTGGCTGATCTTCTTCTCTGACCTTTCAGCTTTCACTCTGATAGCTCTGGGTTTTTTATTATAAGACCATTTAGAAATTTGAGAAACCCTGTCTCGAAAAACCAAAAAAAAAAAAAAAAAGAAATTCGAACAACAGGACATAATAAGAAAGGCTCGGCTACAACCTTAACTAATCCACTTCCTACTTCATTTAGCTTTTAGAAAGCAAGAAGGGCCGGGCATGGTGACGCAAGCCTTTAATCCCAGCACTCAAGAAGCAAAGGCAGGCAGATCTCTGTGAGTTCCAAGCCAGTGTGGTCTACAGAGCAAGTTCCAAGATAGCCAGGGCTACACAGAGAAACCCTGTCTGGCGGGGGAAGGTGGGGACAGGAAAGAAAGAAGAAAAGAAAAACAAAAGAGCAAGAAGACAGTAGAAAGCAGATTGGTTCTGAAAACCTTGGCAGTCAATTTCTCCCCCATCTCTAGAACTCTGATTTCCCTCAGCCCTAGACCCTAAGTTCTTTCACTACAATTAGAATCAATTAAATCAATTAGAGGTGGTAGCTTGAAAAAAAAAAGAGGAGGTTGGTGGTGGGGGGAAGGCCAGGCATGGAGGTACACACATATAATCCCTTCAGAGGCCCAGAAAAGATAGTGAGACCATGTAAAAGTTCTCAATTTTACAAAGATCTAGGCAAACTTTGTAAATCAGTATGCTAGGTTTAATTTTTTTTGGGGGGGCGGGTTTTCAAGACAGGGTTTCTGTGTAGCTTTGGAGCCTGTCCTGAATCTCGCTCAGTAGACCAGGCTGGCCTCGAACTCACAGAGATCTGCCCGCCTCTGCCTCCCAAATGCTGGGATTAAAGGGGTGTGCTAGAGCCACTCAGCCCAGATTGAAATCTTTATCATCTAGAATCGCAGCACTCCATGCTTTGCTCTTGTAGTAAGGCTGCACCAAAGCGTATGTAGAGAGAGCTGACAAGGGACATAACCAGTAGGGTTCATCTTAATGCACGGTTTAACTAAGAGAGTAGGGAAAGGACAAAGAGAGACAGCAGAGTCATGAACTTTACACCAAGGCACAGCGCACAGGCCTGTAATCTCAGCACTTGGGAGGAGGACCACAACAACTATGAGGCCAGCTTCACCTACAAAGTGAGTGAGTTCTAGGCCAGCCAAGGCTAGAAAGTGATGAGACCAGATCTCAAACAAGGAGAGTTAAAAAGGCTGAGGAGATAGTTCAGTCTGCCCTACAAGCACACATGAAAAAAAGCCAGGTATTGGAGTATCCATTGGAATCCTAGCACTGGGAGGCAGAACTAGGTGTGTGCTTGCGTTCACTAGTCAACCAGATTAGTCTACTTAATTAGGTTCCAGACTAAAGAACATACCCCCCCCCCCCCCCGGGGGGGTGGTGGTGGTGGTGGACAAGATCTAGGGTTGTCCTCTGGCTCCACATGCACTCACACACATGTGTACCTGCACACATACAAACAGAGACACACAAAGAATAGTATAAACCTGGAACTTCAGACTGACAAAACTTGAGTTCAAAATGCAAAGTAGACTAACTATCCAAATATAGAAACCGCTAAGAGGAATTGAAATTGTAAAGCTCTTTTTTTAAATTTTATTTTATTTTTGTTTTCAATGAGACAGGGTTTCTCTGCCCTGGCTATCCTGGAACTCACTCTATAGACCAGGCTGGCCTTGAATTCAGAGATCTGCCTGCTTCTGCCTCCTAATTGCTGGAACTAAATCTGTGAGCCACGACACCAGGCTTTAAAGTGTATTTTGAAACAAACACAACAAATAACTTGGGAAATAGAAGACAAAAACTGAATCAAAAGGAACTAGGGGGTAGGGAATGTAGCTCAGCAGTATAGAGAGCCTGGCAAGTGTGAAGCCCTGAGTTCAATCCCTAGTATCACAAAAAGGAAAGAGGAGGGAGAGGAGGGAGAGGAGAGAGAGGGGAGAGAGAGAGAGAGAGAGAGAGAGAGAGAGAGAGAGAGAGAGAGAAGAAAGAAAACACCACAGACCACAGTAAGATTAGAGGAAAAGCTGTCCTCAGTTAAGATTACTTAGTCCAGAAAGCTACTTGATGTATGGAAAGAGCTGGGACAAGCAGCCAGTCACATGGCATTGGTTCCTAGACGCCGTATTATTTTACCAGCAGAACCTATATAAAGAAGACACCTCAAGCTGCTGAACTCCTATTTTGAAGACCAGTCTCAAGGTACAAAGTGGTAATACAAAACTAATTTGGCTTTGTGGTTTTTGGTGGAGGTAATTAACCAATACGAGGCAGTTGGGGAAGTTCATGTCTATGCACATCTTATGAGATTTGGGAATGAGTTGTCATGGGATCAAAAATAAATCACGGTTGGGTGTGATGGTACATAGCTACCACCTCAGTTACTTGGGAGGCTAAGACAGGATGATATGAGGTCAAGGCCTGTCTGGGCAACAAAGGGAGAACCCAAAACCAAAACTGAAAGCAAAACTAGCAAATTATGGCTGGGAATACAGCTCTGACAGAGCTTGCCTGGCATATGCGCCACCTTGCATACTAAAAACATTACCACCCTTTCTTGCTCTCTGAGTTAAGATTTGTTTTACTTTTACACATTTCATAGATGTTTAAGGAAACTATTTTCCCTGAGTAATGCACTATCT
>CABHPH010135104.1:1266-28593 GCA_902168325.1 Peromyscus nudipes
TGAGCCAGGTATTGGGGTGAACACTGGAAGGTCAGAGAGACAGAATAAGCCACAGCTATCTCACCTCACCGGATCCTCAGCTGGTCTTGTTTCCTCAGACTGGATGCCCCGAGCCCTCATCCAGAATGGGTCTCAGCTGAACTGCTGCTAGAAGCCTGAAAGCTTAACCAGCCACATGCTTCTCCAGGCTGCTTCTCCAGGCCAAATGCCTCGAGTTTCTGGTCCTCACGCCTTATATACTTTTCTGCTTTCTACCACCACTCCCTGGGATTAAAGGCTGACTTTCTGGGATTAAAGGCGTGGGTCACCATGCTTGGGTGTATCCTTGAACACATGAATTTCTGCCTCTGGAATGTTAGGATTAAAGGCGTATGCTACCACTGCCTATCCTCATGTTTAATATTGTGGCTGTCCTGTTCTCTGACCCCAGATAAGTTTATTAGCATACACAATATTTTGGGGAACACAATACCACCACACATACCTGTTCACATACACACATACATAAGCAGTTTGCAGAATCATTAGCTATTTTTAAAATGAAAACCAACCAGGATTAACTTTTAAATTCAGTATTTGCAGGTATAAGAAACCACAACAAACGTAGTTCACATCACATCCCCTCTGACTTTCTACAACCTTTCAGGTACCCTAAGTACTTTCCTTTGATCCCTCAGACATTTCAAATTCTACTTTTTTTTTTTTAACATAGAAACTCTTACCAAAGTCTTTCTTGTGATTTCCCTCAGTAGTCTAGAATATATTGTAAAACCACAATATTTTAAACAAGAACAGAAATACATGCATATACCATAACAAGAATAACTCTAAATTTGCATCAGCCCTGTACCACAGACAAGGAACTGTTGGTTAGCCTTATAACATAGTCTTGGTAGTTTAGTAATCATAGGCAGTGACAATCAATTCCACTCTCAGGTTTTAGCCCCAGGGCAGGTCTTGGGAGCTCCACCCATCAGCATGGGAGAGGAAGGGGACTGGGAAGGTGCTCACATTAGGGAAAGAAGATCACTGTTAACCTGAGATTTTCAAGTTCACTAGAGTGGTAGGCTGGAAGGACTCCCTGTGCTTGGCTGGGCCCACAGACCTGTAGGCCACTCCTCAACTGTGACCCTGGAGGGGCAGTTAGTTCTCCACTAGCCCCTGCCTGGTTCAGGCACACTTTGAGCTCCTGGGGGGGTGGGTGCTGCTGGTTCCTGCCAGCTCTGCCCTGCAGCTCTCTGCACAGGGGCCCAGCCAGAACCTGTCAGCCATGTCTGGGCCCCACAGTGCTCACTGCCCGCCTAGCCCACTCAGCAGGATTCCAGGTCCCTGCAGTAGCCCCTGGGCTGTACAGCCGCTGCCCGCTGGACTCCTTGCAACGCTGTTCCCTGCCCGCTGCCTGCACTCAGGTCAAAGAGCAAGGCAGCAATGGGGGAGTTCTGTTAGTCTGTCCCAGTTCAACCAAAGGGACCTCAGTCCCTTCTGCTGGCCATCCAACCCCCGAGTCACAACGCACACACAAGCTCAGGCATAAAACAGCGCAAAACACACTCACGTGTGGCCACATTTCTCATAAACTTACACATTCATATAGGTAGGACATTCCAACAGAAAGGCAAACAAAACGTTTTACAACATGAGACAAGACAACAAAACAGCTCTCCTAGCGCCTGGAGACAAAACCAAAAAGACGCCAGCCTCATGCTGGTCCATGGGATCGACCCATGTCATCTATACTACAGATGTGGGGTTCTGCTACAGATGTGGGGTTCTACTACAGATGTGGGGTTCTCCGCCCCCACTAAACCCCCTAACAGGGTCTAACAGGGTCTGAAATGTCTTTAAGCCCCTTGTGATCATGGTCTGTGGTGTGTCCACCCATTTACTGTGCCTGATCACAATCACCGACCTAGGCATGCCACAGAGACAGAACTGAACACAGACAGACACTTAGAGACACACTTACCAGCCAGTGAGGAACTCATCGGCCCGGAGTCCCATGGGGTCATGGGGGTTCCCGGCCATGTATCATATGTTGTACCTGTTTTGCAAAACCCCAGAGACCACCAAGGAGCCGGTTTCCCATGCAAGCACATAAGGGTCCTTTTATTCAGGTTTAATCTGGGCCACCGCACAGCAGATGGAAGGAAATGTGGCAGTGGCCACCAGCCCGGGTGTAGAGGGTTTTTATAGGGAAAAACCACAAGCCTGGAATTGGCAACTTGGGATTGGGTAGAAGGGGCAAGGTGATTTTTTGAAATTATTGGTCTAGAGTTTGGGCACAAAAACACATTTGAAAGCATTGGGTTAGACTTTTGGTGGGGAACCACAACCTGCTGAACAGGATTATCTGGACTGCTCAGCAGGATTATCTAGATATCTTCAAGGACCTAAAATACAGACAGGATGTCTGCAGGATACTGCTCTGTATCTGTTCCAGTTGTCATGGCGCATTCCTGAGCCTGTAAAGTTAAGTCTAGACCTTCACAACAGAGGTTTCAGGGATTGACTTCAGGTGGCAAGCACCTTTACCCACTGAACCTTCTTGCCAGCTCCTGAATAGGGTTTTTGAATGAAATGAATATTTTAAGTGGGATTTGGATTTTGCCTTGGAGGTGTCCCATATTTTATGCTCCCTAAATGCCTGCTTTCACTGGGAATATACATGGAAGTACCATAATTGGTTACTAATAGTGTAAAAGATAGTAGAATGTGTTAGTATATGGGGTTCTTGCCAAGCTGTTTCCACTGTGGAGGCCGAGAGCCCCTCCAGAGCCCTACTGTTGGAGGTGTGAGGCAGGGCAGGGGAGAAGCTAGACGACCTCCAGCTGTGCCCTGTGAGCCTTGGCCCATGTTGTTTACTCCCTGGCTGCCTCTGGTGTTAGCTTTAAAGGTGCCTCTGGCCATTGCTGTGGTCCAGGCTTCCCCTACCTGCCTTCACAGAGTAAAGCCCTGAAAGTGTGGGGAGTGGTGGCCCAGAGCCTCTCACCACTGGGGATGGTGGCCCGAAACTTAACTCAGTTTTACACTCAGTTTAGCACCTGGTCTCTCCCTCAACATCTCTGTCTCTCAGCCTTCAAGCTTCATCGTCACTGTATAATTCACTTTTAATTTTAATATAATTTTATATTATATGATATAATTTTAATATTACATAACTATATATAATAACATAATGTAATATAATATATAATTTTAATATAATTCACTTCAATTTTCCACGGAAGGATGAGAGGCTGCTGAGTTGCTAGTCTCCCTTCCAAGCCTGCTCAACGCAAGCCCAGGAGTATGCTAGCCTTTCCACTGGGGCTGGGACACGGGTCCGCAGGGAGTCATTGTAGCGCATGCCCCTAAGGCTACACTTTCAGGAAAGGCAGCGGCTGGTGGATCTTGAGACGCAACTGTGCTCACGGGCAGTGTGCTCGAAAGCAGTGACTGTGCGAGCCGAACCCTGTGACAGAAGACGTGACAGTCAGCTTAAAAGGCGGAAAGATGTATTCTGATTCATGGTTTTAAAGGTTCCAGCCCATGGCCAGCTGGATCTGTTGCTCTGGGCCTATGGAAAGCAGAAGCAGGGAGAGGTGAGGGTGTGGGAGGGCTCCTGATATGCCCTTCAAGGGCACACCACCAATGACTTAATTTTCTCCAACCGGACCCCACCTGCTATGAATTGTGCCACAACTTGATTGTCTTTGGAAAATGGCCTTTGAGGGTCATTGAGGGATGCAAACCGTAACAAATGGGTAAACAGAATACATAAAGCAATCTTCCTTTTAATGATCTCTTTACATACCTACTTACAATTACATACATATGATATTTTTAGAAAATTCATCCCTTAAAAAGAAAAAAAAATCCCTACTAGGAAATGTTTATTTGATCCAGCTGTGCAGTGTTATTTGCTGATTGAAGAAGTTAACATATTCATGTGTATACAAATATGCACATATTCATATGCATGCAAATATGTGTATGAATAAGTATCTATTCCAGCCCTTCGAGTAGTAGAAAACAGAACAGGATGGGGATGTGAGGCGTGAGCTTTGTACACCTGCACTCTGAGGGGGGAGAAGGCTTTGGGGAGCTCCCGTGTGCTCCAGATGTGGTGTTCAAAGCAGACGGTAGATACTTCTGATCTGTCTCAGCAATACCAAACGTGATTTCAGCCCGACTCTCCGATAAGGCTCGGTGGGAAACGGGTCAACAGGGTCAAGGGACAACAATACGCTTTTCCCCTTTCTTTTCTCTTTTTCTTTTTCTCTTTTGCTTTCATAGGCACTTCTGCAGCAGCGAGAGTAAGTTTTCCATTGTTAGAGAAAGGGAAAGGTGATATATATATTCCTGTCAGCTGTACCTAACTGCAGAGCTAGCCGCCATCTCTGATTTCTCACATCCCTTCATCCTTACAGGCAGTAAACCATTATCAAATCACGGTGGTTCTGTTTCCAAGGTATATCTCCCGTCTGGCTGCTCCCTTTCCTAGACCAGACACTGCAATGGATCCTGTATTAGGAGTACACCCAGCAGTGGATGTGTTAGGAGTACACCCAGCAGTGGATGTTTTAGGAGCACACCCAGCAGTGAATAACAGAAAAGCAAACTGAACCATTAACAAAGAGAAAGTCGTTCCCTCTTAGAGTCGCCCAGAGGTCAGCAGCCCAGGCCTGTTGCAATAGCTCAGCAGTGCCACGGGGTACTTAGGCTCTATCATTCTTTCCTATCATCCCTGATGTGTTTGCTTTCATCATCGCCTTTGTTACCTCACGGTCTCCAGATGGCTGCTAGATTGCCAGGCACTGCATCTGTGCTCCAGAGAAAAGGTAAGAGCAAAGAATGATTCCCTTTAAAGTTTTACCTGTCTATTCCTTTGGGAAGCCCTTGCTCAAAGATCTGTCTGATCAGGCAGAGCTGGGCCCATGCCTATGTCAGACCACTGTTGTGGAATATTATTCTAACTGGGCAAAGATGTATTGTATTTGTTTATGCTGTGGAGTATTTCTTTAACTGTGTAAAGGTGTGTTACATTTGTTTATGCTGCGTTTGTTTAACAATGTAAGGATGTGTGTTTAATTATGTAAAGATGGGTTGCATTTGTTTCACCTTGCCTGCCTAAGGCACCTGACTGGTCTTATTAAAAAGCAGAATGGCCAATAGTTAGGCAGGAGAGGGATAGGCAGAGCTGGTAGGGAAAGAGAATACATAGGAGGAGAAATCTAGGCTTAAGAAGAATAAGGAGAGAAGAAGGAGAGAGAAGAGGGAGAAGGACAGGGACGTGCCTGGGGCCAGAAGCCAGGCAGCTGCCAGCCAGCCAGACACAAGAACCCATGAAGGAAAGAAAAGTAAAAAGCCCTGAGGCAAAAGGTGGATAAAGAGAAACAGGTTAATGAGCCAGAAATGAGCCTAAGGTAGGCCAAGCATTCATAACGAATAAGAAGTTTCCAAGTCATGGCCCACTTTTTATGGATTCCCCTGCACATCCGCATATGGGCTTATGGAGCTGCGCCACGCATGCGCGTAGATTGCGCGATCACGCAGTACAGGCCTGGGATGAGTAATCATTTTGGCCAGCGCATGCATGCTGGGTCACGTAGCTGAGGGAGTGGCCAGGGTCCACGAATTCCAACAAGCACCCCATAAACCAGATGTGGTGGCACATGCCTGTGATCTCAGCATATGGAAGGTGAAGGCAAGAGGACCTTTAAAAGTTCAAGGTCAGCCTCAACTAGATAGCCCACTTGTCACAGATTTATGAGTAGGATGGAGGTGAGAGACAGATACTCGGTGCTGGCATTCAGTCGTCTACCTACAGTGACAAGTCCCCCGCGCAGGATCCAGCTGCAGCGTTTGTCACCAACATTTACATAAGATCCACACACATGAAAGTGTTTTAAACACCGACAGACAGCGCTGCCCGGTGAGGAGAGAGCCATTCCCAGAGGGCAGCGGTGATTCAGAACCCAGGCAGCGGGCGCTGCTGCAGGGATGCCAACAATGGCCGCTGCTTACTCTCTGCTCTGACTGCCCGGTCCTCTTTGCCCAGCCCCGAGGCTCCCCAGGGTGCCGCTTCACTTCAGTAAGGACATGGGCTACCTTGAGAGCAATCGCATGGTTCCGCAGATGTCAAGCCAGTTAGAAACAGGCGTGCAGAAGGGTTTGTTTTATGACATGCAATAAAAAGCAAGGGTTTGACTCTGTGGTGGCGCACCTGCCTAGCATGCAAGTAGACCCAGCTCCAAAACTCAGGGGGAGCATTACCTTCATGGCTTTATAATCAGTGAATGTTTCAAATAATAACCACCATGCTTATAACCAACATTATTTTCTAAATCGATTCCTTTAAGCACAGTTGCTGTTCCCCATCTGCCCACAGTGGATGTCCTCTCGACTTCAACCCTTTTTGTCGCGCCTGAGCTTGTCCCACAGGAGGCTGAATCATCTTGGGAGCCATTCTCTATCATTCCAACAGATAGGAGCCTTTTGAAGTACCTTGGAGAACACCCCCCCCCCCCCCCCACACACACCACCAAGTCAGTTCTTGGCCCTCCAGTTCCCTCACAACACAAAACCAAAGGCATGATTCTGGGTGCTCAGGATCCTGCTTACGTCTCACGTTGTTGCTCTCCACCCTGCAAGGTCAAGACTGGACTTAATGAGAGATGTGTCACCTCATAAGGAGGTCCCTGGCTCTTTTGCCTATACTCATCTGGGAGGGTAGGACAGAAACGCTCCTTTCCTGATCTCCTCTTGTGTGGAGACAGGTGAACCTTTCAAGACCTGCCTCTGTCACCACATTCACTTGGGAACCTGCTCTCACTTCCGTGTTTGTGGTACCCCACTGTACTCCTTACACTGTCTTCAGATTGCCAACACCACCCAGCATTTGGGTGGAGCCTATGTCTAGGCTCTCCATTGTGGCCATCACATGGTACAGAGGAGGTGTTAGACACAGCTGTGCCAAATGGATGACAAAAGGAATATTGGTTCCTTTGGAACCAATGCCACAAGTGACTAACTCATGTTAGTAGTTTTGTGTTTGAAAACCAAATCACACATGGACATGATTCATGTCCTTCTGTCGCCCGTGACCCCAATATTAATATTCCATTTGAAATACACATGGATTTTAATTTTAATTCTAAGTGTGACTTCACGGTCACAAGAAACTATAAGATGTTTGTTCTTTGTTTTAAGGTTATTTTGGAGCCAAAGAGATGGCTCAGTGGTTCTGGTGGTGAATGTACCTCCAGAACTTCAGTGCCAGGGGATCTGCTGCCCTCTTCTGGCCTCTGCATGCACTGCACACATCGGTGCATACACTCATGTGCAGGCAAAGCAGTGATATACATAAAAGTAAAACAATATTAGGGCTGGACAGATGGCAGAGTGATTAGGAGCATTTGCTGCTCTTGCAGAGGGTCTGGGATCAATTCCCAGCATCCACATGGTTCACAACCATCTGTAACTCCAGTTCCAGGGGACTGGATGCCCTCTTCTGGCTTCCAAGGACCCCAGGCTTATATGTGGTGTACATTCAGGCACACAGGCAAAACGCTCACACATAAAATGAATAAATCTAACAAAATTTAAACAATGCTAAAACATTTAAAGATAATAAGCTTTGTAGCATTTTACTGAAGAATACGGAGAAGGAAAAGCACCAGTTGTGTGCTACCATGCTTGCTAAAGAATCTGCACCCACTTCCCAGCTTAGTGCAGGAATTTATAGCTATGGAAATACATTTCCTTATTTTGTAATTTACTCTCCCATAGCCTTTCTCACAATCAATTTAACTTATCTGGTTTTATTATCCAGTACAATAGGCTGACAAAGTCTATACTTAGAAAACAAAGCCCCATTCCAGACAAAAGTGGATCGTTAGACCTTTCTAAAGTGTGAAAATCTGAACGTTTCTCAGGCATCCCTCATTTCTTAGTCCAATTTAGTTGTGTATCAGCCAAACTTTCAAGAGAGGCATCTGCTGGTGTTCTTCCATTTTTGTGTTACAGAGAAACCATATCCTTGTAAATCACTTTAAATGGATCAATGATGGCACACAGTAGGCCTTTTGTTTGTGTCCAAACTTTCAGGAGTCTGGTCTCTCCTCCCACCATGTGGCTTCTGGAGATTGGACTCAAATCATCATGCTTAAAAACAAGTGCCTTTACCTGCTAAGCCACCTTACATGCCAAATCCTTTTTTAAAAAGAAAAAGATTCATTTGTGTTTAACTCAGGGTTATAGAATGTAATAATTCTACTGAACCAATATGAATATTAACAAGTGTCTATTGAATACCCATTATCACTTTACCCCTGTGTATGGTTATATTATATTCACATATAAATTATGATTGCAATATATATGTATGTATATGTTCCTGTGAAGAGATTAAAATTTAGTTGCTTAGTTGAAGACATGTCTTAAGCTGTAGACACAATTTTTAAATAAAATTAAGAGAAAAATGTAAATTATAAATATAATAGAAGGAAAGAAAGCAATTGATAGGCAACTGTGTACTCAGGTAAAATAAGAAGTGCAGGGTGAATTTTATTATTTTTTTTAAATGATTTGTTTCTATTTTATGTGCATTGGTGTTTTGTCTGGATGTGTGTCTGTGTGAGGGTGTCAGATCCCCCAGACCTGGACTTACAGACAGATATGAGCCACCACATGGGTGCTAGGAATGGAACCCTGGTTCTCTGGAAGAGCAGCCAGTGCTCTTAACCTCTGAGCCATCCGCTCCAACACCAAATGGTGAATTTGAACCAACAGTTAAGAGGCTAGCTCAGCAAGAGGCTTTGAGCAAAATGTACTGGCATCTGGAAGGAGAGAACATGGAGTAACCATGGAGGGAGTCAGTGGACTTCCTACTGCTCACCCTACCAGGACTGAGGGCTTGTTTTGGGAATGGTGGGGGGCACATTTGAACAGAGGGAGGAATTCCCAAGAAAACAAGGCAGAAGAATTCAGATTGTGTGAAGCAAGAGTGGCTAGGGGGTTACTATTGTTCATTCCCACAGAGGTTCATGATTTCCTTAATGATTTTTCCCTGTATAAAATCAGTGAAAGTAGATTGTGAAAAGTTCACATCATACAAGGGTAAAATACTCAGGAGTTCCTTTTTACCCTCAGATCCAGTTCTGTACCACAGAATTAAAGAGTTTCTCATTTGTCCTTCTAGAATCCCATTTACATGTGAGAACAGAGTCATATAAACGCTCCATAACACTTTGTATAGTTGACATATATCATATTAAATCTGCCAGACCACAGTGGCAAACCCCTATTGTTCCAGCCCTTGGGAGGTAGAAGCAGGAGGGTCAGGAGTTCAAGGCCTGCCTAAGCTACATGACAGCCTGTCTCAAAAACAAACAAGTTATATTAAATCTGGAACGTTTTCCACTGATAAAAGGATCTCCTTAAAATGCATTTTTATTTTGTTTGAGATAGGGTCTTCATAGCCTGACCTTGAGAGACTGTGTATGTCTATATTTTAATTTGTGTGTGTGTGTGTGTGTGTGTGTATGTTCAAGTGCATATGCCCACATGCATTTGTGCAGAGGCCAGAGGAGAACATAGGGTCGGTCCAGCTTGATTATGTACCACTTTATTCTGTTGAGATAGGGTCCTTTGCTGAACCTGGAATACTGTTTTCCAACTGAGCTGGCCAGTCAGCAGACCCCTGCAACCCTCCTGTCTCCCCCACCTATCACCCTGGATGACAGGAGCACACACTTGACTTTTCATGTGGCTGCTGGGATCTGAACTCAGGTCCTCACGCTTGTGTGTGCAGTCAATGCTCTTAACGACGGAGCCGTCGCCCCAGGCTCTGAGAGTACATGCTAGAAGAAAATGTCTCCAGTGACTTAAATGAAAATATAATTGACTAAGTAATTACAAGCTTCTCACTGGCAAAGACAGTGGTGGACCGGTGGCAGAAAGGACAAACCAAACTAAACCAGAACCTCCAATGGTCCATTTTTTCAAGTTCCATTTTATTATAATTGCTCAAATTAAATCTTGTTGCCACCTAAAAGAATCAAAATTAGGAAATAAGACAACACTGGAAGGAAGGGGAGATCCAAAAAAAAAAAAAAGTAAGAAGAAATTGCTTGCACAATTCAGCTAAAATACATACAAACATGCATACATTCATGCATATAGATGGACTGCCTTTTGCTTGCAAAATGCTTGATATAAGATAATCAGACATAAACATAATCCAATTCATGTGTTCAGGGAGCTTCTAAGATAATAGAAGAGTTAAGGAATATGCATTAGATATTTTTATTACATTGGATATTTTTGTAAGTGTTACTAACAAGAAAGTAGATATTACCATGGTGATTCACAGAGGTATGACGTCTTCTTCTTTCAGGTATGTGAATGGGGCTGGTTTCATGGAAGAGGGTTTTTCTTTTCTTTCTCTCTCTCTTTTTTTTTTTTTTTTTTACAAATCTCAAAACATTGTCAGAAGGAATTGCGAGGGAACCCATGTAAAAAAATATTTCTTTGGCAATCTAAGCAAAAATCAGGGGTTCCCGTTGGAAATAAAATGGAGAGAAGAGGTTTGGGTTCAGGGAGGGTGGGCAATGGCCATGTTGGCCACACTGGGTGTCTGCCTGCTAATAAGAAAGACATTTGGGTCCTCTGCCTAAGCCAGTTTGGAATGGCTCCTTAGCTGGACCATTCTGGCTAACGAAATACAAGAATTTCTCAGGAGAGATAGCAGTGTGTGTCATGAGCTTACCATGATGTGGAGAAGAGTAGGAACAATACAATTTAAGCCTGAAGGGCTGAAAACCTGATGTGAGTCCCTGATCCTGCACTTCCCAAGCCCGACCATAGGCAGCCATGATGCTGAAGCTCTCACTCTCCCCTTCTCTTCCATTCCCCTCCTTTCCCATCTTGTTCCCTGGAAATTGCACTTGGACGAGGTTGGCCATACTTTTGCTGCAAATCTTCTATAATGCAGTGAGTGTTGACACACTTAATCTCCTTTAATGTGGCAAGTAATGAGGTCAATTAGCTGGAAAACCTCAATGCAAAGAGAGCCAACAACTCTTATCATTCACCAACATTTCCCTTGGCGGCCATTATTCCTGCATTAAAGGCCTCCTGTAACCCCACGGATCAGCCCGCCCCTCACTGAAACTGACCAAGTGCACTTTCTCCTCAAGCTTATTTACTTAACAAAACATCAATATCTAATTAATCAGGCCGAGACTTTAATTTGCATACTCAAAAGCAACATTTTTTTTTTTAAATCATTAAAAGACAAAACACTTGACACTCTAGAATGGGCTACAAAGACATCCCCCAAAGGTCAATTAGTTCTGCAACTGGTTATCTAAATATTTAATAGCACCGAGACATGGTATTGAGTGGGCTCTAGCTTGTAAAAAGACTACCTCTTTACATACCATGCCAAGCTTGTGATAAACAAACACAATGTTGCCTCGGGAGAGTGATTGTTAAAAATAAGATCTTTGCTGTAGTCAGAAGCTGTAATGTCATGATGGTTCATTGTCTCGAAGCTTGGTCCCCTGACGGTGGCCCTGTTTTAGGAAGTTGTAGAGGCTTAAGAGGTTGGACTGAGCTGAAGGAAGTAGGTCACTGGGATCAGGTTTGTGGAGTTATAATAACATTGGCTACTTCCTGTCTTGTTCTCTGCTTCCTGGTTAGCCACTGGTAAGCAACTGGCCTTGTCACACACTTCCACTGCATCATGCTGTCTCCCCAAGACCATGGATTATACCCTCTGAGACTGTGAGACAAGCTAAACCTTTTCTCCCTTAACTGTTTCTGTTGGGCAACTTGTCACATCATGGAGAACATAACTAAGGCTTTCCACGACTCTTCCAAGAAGAACGGCGGTGTTCCAGTGTTTCCCTCCTACGCTCTTCTTGGTCTCCCTTTCTTCCCAAACTCCACTGTTGATGGGCCCCAGAGCTTAGCCTTGGTGTCTGCTTCTTACCTGTATCTTACCTGTATTGTCCTCATAAAATCTTTGTGCTTTAAGAAATGTCTTTACGCTGACAAGTCCCAACTTCTTATCTTTTTTTTTTTTTTTTTTTTTTTTTGGTTTTTCGAGACAGGGTTTCTCTGTGTAGCTTTGCGCCTTTCCTGGAGCTCACTTGGTAGCCCAGGCTGGCCTCGAACTCACAGAGATCGGCCTGGCTCTGCCTCCCGAGTGCTGGGATTAAAGGCGTGCGCCACCACCGCCCGGCTCCAACTTCCTATCTTTAACTCACCCTTGAGCTGCAGTCTCACGTGCCCTCTTTCCTGCCCTGGACATTCCCCTATGAACACCTAATAGGTATCAAACTTAATGTATCTTGAGCAGAACTTCTGACTTTTCACTTAAATAAAAACTGTGACTCCCACAGCCTTCCACATCTCAACAACTGGCAACTCTATCCTTCTAAAAAAGCCCTGGTTAAAAAAAAAATCGATGTAACCCATGGCTTTCTCTTTTCCCTCCCATACCTCTAACTAAACTGGAGGAATCTTACTGGTTTGGCTTTCAAATCCTCAGTCACCTCTGTCATGGTGCATTTGGCTCTCCCCAGGTTCCTACATCTCCTGGCTGGTTTCCCTTCATCCCCAACCCACTCATCTCATGTCTGTTTGGAATATAACAGCCAGGATGTGCCTTTAAAAATCTCCTCAGCTCAGCCTCCCTCAGAATATTCTCATTTTGCAAAGTCAAAGCCTTTCATCATTCAGCGCTTGTCCTGATCATTCTCGGCTAGACACTTCCTTTGCTCCAGCCACCTGACTAGTTTTCCGTATTTCCAACCACCGTACTCCCAAACCAGCAAAAGCACCTCAAGATCTTTACCTCTCTCAGTTCTACCAAGAATACTTTCTCAGATGGGCACGGTGGTGCATGCACTCAGGAGGCAGTGGCAGGTGGATCTCCAAATTCAAGGCCAGCTTGGACTACAAAGCAAGTTCCAGGACAGCCAGGGCTACACAGAAAAACCCTGTCTTGACAAAAACCAAAACCAAAACCAACAACAAAAAGAATACTTTCTCTAGACATGCTCATAGATAGCATCAAGTCCTAGGTTTAAAGTCACTTGTCACCTTGTCAGTCAATCTTCATGAGCGTGCGTGCATGCGTGAGTACCTGCATGAGTGCCTGCGTGCCTGCGTGTACATGCATGCATGTGGAGGACAGAGGACATCTTTCAAGGGTTGGTCCTTGCTTTCCACTTTGTTGAGGCACATCTTTTGTTACTGCTGTTGCACTGAATTCTCTTAACTAGCTGGCCTACCTTCCCTTTCCCTGTTGGGATTACAGATGCTCTGCATCACATGTGCAGAGCCTTCCATGTGAATCAGGGATCAAACTCAGGCCTTCAGACTCCAGGAGTGTCTTGGTGAGGGTTTCTGTTGCTGAGATGAAACACCATGACCAAAGCAACACGGGAAGGAAAGGGTTTATTTCAGCTGACACTTCCGCCATTGAGGAAAGTCAGGGCAGAAACTCAAACAGGACTTCACCCCAGCATCCCACATAGTACCTGCACCTTGGCATTCAGAAAATACTTCCCAAATTTAGTTGACTTTCCTTAGAGAGTGTAGGCTAAACCATCAGTTCAAACCCTGGCTCTTCTGCTTTCTAGTTATGTAAACTAAGGGAAGGCGTTTATTATCTCTGTGCCTCGTGTCTTCCTAAGATAGGACTATTACATAATAGAGTTTTATATTGGGGTCCTGTGGTGGTTGCTCTCCCTTTTAAAAATTATTTATTCATTTATCTTTTTACGTATGTATGCATAAGTGTGTGCCAGCGTGAGTGTATGTGTGTGTCTGTACCTACGGAGGCCAGAAGACAACCTCAGGCGTGATCCTCAGGAATGTCATCCAACTTCTTTGAGGCAGGATCTTTTATTGCTCTGGAGCTCATCTGTTAGGCTGACCAGTGAGTCCCAGGATCCGGCAGGGATGACAAACACAGGCCCGTACTCATATGCACACACCCACACACAGATAAAAACACATACACATTATTAAGGTAGATATGTCTTTTTAAAAAGAAAGAAAGCTTGCCTAGCATGTAGGAGGCCCTTGGTTCCATCCCCAGACTGAAGGAAAAAAATGTTAACAAAAAGTTATTTTTCCCAGACATTATATAACATTCTAGGAATGTTATATAATGGGGTTTTTTTTCCTTCTAGAGGTATAAAAATGCTTCTTTTTTATTTTTTTTTTAAAAAATACTGTATAATTCATAAAGAGCTTTTTTGTTGTCAACTTGTTTACAATATTGACCACATTAAAGACACCAGGACAAACATGGCCCCTTCATTGAGAAGAGAAGTAAGATTCGAAGAGATTAATGATTTATTTGAGAATTCTCTGTGTCTGTTCTATTCTTTTTCAAGAAGGATTAAAATTACATTTATTTATTTGTTCGTTTGTTTGTGTGTACAAGTGTGGAGACACATTAGCACATGTGTGGCAATCAGAAAACAACATAAGGGAGTCTGTTCACTCCCTCTACTGTTAGGGCCTGCAGATCACTCCACAAAGACCACCACTCATATATGCAATTAGCAAGAACATTTATTTCTCGAGACAAAATTCCCCCATGCAGGGGTCAGCCATTAAGGTAAAATGACGATGACCTTGAGAAGAATGTGCAAACTCCTTTTAAGCACAGCTAGGGGAATTGGGGGGGGGGCGTGTCAATGGGTTCAAACCTAGTGGCAATGAGTCGACAGGGGATTGATTGGGAGTCGGGGGGTTTTCCAGCTTCAGGGTGGGGTGACTGTCTTTGGTCACCATGAGGTAGCAGGTCATGGTTATCCATGGGAAGGCCAGCCTAGCCCAGGAAACTGAAACTGAGGCCCTACCTCAGTTTATCGGCAAGGCTACTTGGGCCCTACCATGAAGTCAGTCTTGCTATAAGAGGGGACAGTCGCTTCACTACCATGTGGGTTACAGGATCAAACTCAGGTCATTATGCTTGGTGGCAAGCACCTTTACCTACTAAGCCATATTGCCTGCCTTCCTTCTTCTTTCCTCCTTTCCTTCTTCCTCCCTCCCTCCCCCAACTTTCTCAGTGCTGGGAATTGTACCCAGAGCCTCACACATGCAAAATACTTTAGTCCCTGCCTCTCATACAACCCAGCTCCTGTCTGAGGTTCCATAACTAGCTATTGGTAACTCCAAGGCCAGAAAATGGATTTTTCTTTTAGCTAAGTCATGAAGGCATTTATTACAAACTTCTATTGATAGACACTACATTTAATGAATGGGTTTAAATTCCTTACAGTGTTTAATAGATATGACTTGTGCTGAGTACATGTTTTCTAATTGCTTAAGGTAAACAATAAGTTTTATTCTTTTGTTCTGACTTACCAGACTAGTCGTATGAGTAAAGATAATTCATATCATTTGGCAAACAATAAACCAACATTGTGGCTGAGGATGTAGCTCAGATAGAGTCCTTGCCTAGCACGTTGTGAGCTCCATCCTCTGCACCGCATAAACAGGGTATGGTGGTATACCCCTGGAGTCCCAGCACTTGGGAAGTAGAGGCAGAAAGATCAGAAGTTCAAAGTCATCCTCAGCTAAATAGTTCAAGTCCAGCCCGAGATATGTGAGATTCTGGAAGGAGAAGGGGGGAGGAGAGGGAGGGGGAGGGAGAGGGGGTTGAGAAAAGGGGGAGGGGAAGAAGAAATCTAATCTCTAGATCTTGTTAGCCATAGCTATTTAAGTACTTTTTAAAGATACACAAGTTACTGTAATGGGTCTGTGGTTTCCACTGACACTTGTATTTATCCTTTGTCCTTCTAAAAGAAAGACACCTTATCCATCTCCCGGGAGTTCTGCAAGATTAATGAATAAGGAGCTTCATAACTTATTTTCTTCTGAACCAGAGAATAAATCATCAGACCATAAGATCTTGTTCTTCCTTCTGTGTGTGAGATTCCAGTCTTTCTCCTCCTGCATTTCAAGCATCAGAGAAATTTGACCTTAAACTGTCTTTTCCAGAAGTTTGAAACCTTATACTTGAGCTGCATGTGGAACCAGTCTGTGGTCCCAGATACCTGGGAGTTGGAATGATTGCCTGAGTCCAGGAATTTAGGGACAGCCTGAGCAATATATTGAGGCTCTGTCTCAAAACAGAAACCCATGTGCCTTAGCGCTCAATTACTCTCTTCTAACATTTTGTAGATTTAATGAAATACAAGAAGCAGATAATCTCTACATTCAAGGATCTTACGTTTGCGATTGAGCTAGAGAAGAATTCAGCGGTTTCCAAAGAATTGACTTTTATCTTGTTTATTCAATCACTCTAAGATCACTCATAGTTTCTCTGAATCCCAGAAAACCTGTTTTCCTAAGACTTGAGGAAGTGTCAGATTTGGGGGCTCTGGCTACATGCACATAGCTCACTTGCCTAGGGTATACAATGCTCTGGATTTGACCCCCTGTAGCCCTCTCCGTCCTCACCCCAAAATTTTTTCCTGGGGAAGAAAAAAAAAAGATTGATCCCTTTGACTCTTGGAGTCATTTAAGGGAGGGAGTGCAGCCTTCGCGGCTCAGTCATCTGCAAATGACCTTGCAGTAAGAGTTCCTGACAATGCTTTTCTTCACAGCTGCCCAAAGGAAATCATTCTCCTTCAATCCAGGGATCTCCCATCTTCTCTCCACCCACCACTGCTTTCTTTATTTCCCCGGCCAAGCGCATATGGTGAAAACTGTGCCACAATGACGGCGCCCAGTGCCCAGATGCAGGATGTGTCTCCACGGCGGGGCCAAGAACACCCCGCCATGACTGCCCAGGCTGCTGGAGGAAATTGTTACTTTTCTGGCACTGACACACACTAAGGCAGGAGTCCAAACTTGTGGATGGGCAGCCAGCCACGCTAGCAGATGGGCACAGGGAAGGTGGCCAAGGAACCATGTATGCCCCTCCAGCATAGGTGTTCGGGACAGGAGTTCCAGCTGAGCATCAGAGCCAGACTCCAGCTCAGGCTAATGGCTTGTCAGCCTCTGCCTTGTCTCCTGCCGATGGATTGGGGTTCCAGGGAATGGACAGATTGCGACAGAATCTTAAATTTACCTTTTTTTTTTGTAAAAACAAACAAACAAATAAAACAGGATTATGTAAAGTAGACATTTCGCAGCAAGTGGCTTGGTGGTGTTTTCTGAGTAGAAACCTATTTCAACAGCTCTCTGTGGCTCTGTGACTGTTAAAGCTTCACTCAAAGAGATAGATGGGGTCCTTTCACAACTTAGCCCTGTCGCTTATTTCTGACTAAAACCCTTAGGTGCACTCAACTCTGTACTTTAGTTATTTCAATTTTTCTTTTTTCTTTTCTTTCTTTCCTTTCCTTTTTTTTTTGTTTGTTTGTTTGTTTGTGTGTGTGTGTGTGTGTGTGTGTGTGTGTGTTTGTTTGTTTAAGACAGAGTCTCATTATGTAGCCTTGGCTGTCCTGGAACTCATAATGTAGATCAGGCTTGCCTCGAACCCAGAGATCCACCTGCCTCTGCCTCCCAAGTGCTGAAAGTAAAGGTATGTGCCATCACATCCCACCTTTCACTTTTATTCTTAAGAAACAGACCCATTAAAGTAAAATTCCTAACTTTAACAATCTGTTCAATCTAGAAAATGCCTCATCTGCTTTACATTTTTTTTCATTTATAACAGATAATTTATAACAGAAAGGTACTCAATGGGTGCCTTCAAGTTTCCCTTCAAAACTAACCCGCAGATCAGTGTCCAGGCTAAAAGCTCCTGCTGTGCAAGCCCATAGACCTGAGTTCAGTCCCCAGGACAGACTTTAAAAAGCTGGATGCAGTGGCTCACATCTGTAACCCCAGCACTCCTACAAGATGGGAGGCAGAGGCAGGGAAATCCCCAGACTGAGGGTCAGCTCTCCGTGAGTATGCAGAAAGCAAGAGAGACCTTCCCTCTGCAGGTGCAAGAAGAAAACTTACATGCAAGTATTTCTGTAGTGTGCTGAATAGAGTCCTTTGAGCATAGACCCAGGAGGGCTCCACCTGGGTCACAGGGTCGTTCTGTTTTTAGTTTTCTTGAGGGACCACCACACTGATTTCCATGGCGCCAAACAAGTTTCTCTTCCCACCAGCAGGGTAGAAGGGCTCCTCTTTCCCTACTATCTCACCAACAATTGTTTTTCTTGATGGTAGTCATTCTGACTGAGGTGAGATGGAGTCTCAAAATTGTTTTAATTTGCATCTCTCTGATGACTAAGGATCTTGAGCACTTTTCAAACATGTATTGGCCATTTGTGTTTCTTCTTTTGAGAACTTCTTTTGAGTTCATGAGCCCGTTTGTTAATGGGATTTGTGTGCTTAATTTAAAGTTTTCTATATATGTAGTCTGTGTCTTAGTCAGGGTTACTATTGCTGTGATGAGACACCATGACCAAAAGCAACTTGGGGAGGAAGGGGTTTATTTGACTTACATATCCTGAGTTACCATCCATTGAGGGAAGCCACGGTAGGAACTCAAGACAGGGCAGGATCCTTGAGGCAGGAGATGATGCAGAGGCCTTGGAGGACCATTTGTTCCTCGTGGCTTGCTCAGTGTACTTTCTTATGGAATCCAGAACTACCAGCCCAGGAATAGCACCACTCACAAGAGGCTGGGCTCTCCCCCATCAATTATTAATTAAGAGAATGCTCTATAGGCTTGCATACAGCCTGATCTTATGGAAGCATTTTCTCAGTTCCTTTCCCTCAAATGACTCTAGCCTGTGTCAAGTGGCCATCAAACAAGCCAGCACAGACTACCTATTAATTCCTTATCGGATCTGTAGTTGGAAAATATTTTTTTGCCCATTCTGTGGTTGTCTCTTTACTGTAGCTAATTGTTTCTTTTGCTGTGCAAAAGCATTTTAGTTTTATGTAATCCCATTTGTCAATTCTTGGAATTGTTTCTTGTGCTATTAGAGTCCTTTTCAGAAAGTCCCTGCCTATGTCTGTATCTTGAAGTGTTTCCCCTGTGTGTTCCTCTAGCAGTTTAAAGGTGTCAGGTCTTACTGTCAAGGTCTTTGATACATTTTGGGTTGACTTTTATGAAGGGTGAGAGATGGACTAGAGAGACTGGTCTCTGAGCATGCCTGTGCGAAAGCATCTTGATTACGTTCATTAAATGGGAAGACCTAAGCCAGATGTGGTGGCTCATGCCTTCCATTCCAGCACTCAGGAGGCAGAGGCAGGATGCTCTCTGTAAGTTTGAGTCCAGCCTGGTCTTCAGAGTGAGTTCCAGGACAGCCAAGACTATGCAGAGAAACCCTGTCTCAAAAAACTGAAAGGAAAAAAAAAATATTCAGAGCTAAGATACACAAATAAGAGGAAACACGTGGCATTGTCTTTCTGGGTCTGAGTTATCTCACTTCATCCCATCTTATCTCCAAATTTCATTACTTCATTTTCTTTATGGCTGAATAGTATCACATTGTATATAGGTACCAAATTTTCATTATTCATTCATCTCTTGAAGGACACGTAAGTTTCTGTTTCCTAGCTATTGTGAATAGAGTGGCTGAGCAAGTATCCGCAGAGTAGGATGTTGAGTACTTTTGGCACATGACAAGGAGTGGTACAGCTGGGTCCTGTGGTAGATTTATTTTTAGCTTTTCGAGAATTTTCCACACTTATTTGCAGAGTGGCTGCACCAATTTGCAACCCCGCAAACGTAATTTCTAACTGCACCGTAAATACTTACCTTTTTATCCACAGGTAGATGTTGCTCCCTCCCCTCGTCAACACAGCTTATTTTTGCAGCAGACGGAGACCACTACAGAATGCCACATCTGGCCACAATGAAGACAACAACAGACTGTGGGCTGTCCAGTTCCAGTGAGACATCTGCAACACAATCCCTACACCTAAAACCCCGAGAACATTGCAGAAGAGGAAGGTGGAAAGACTCTAAAAGCCGGAGGACCAGAATGTCTGCTATGAGGTTCTTACACATGTGAAAAGGAAGGTGTATCCATGAAATCTCAACAATATGGCTGCCTACGCAAGACCTGAACAATGACCACACCAGTTGACATGGCAGTGTGAAGGGGAGAGATCTCACGGGTCCTACTCCTATATTAAGAGCTACAGACAATTAATGCTAAGAAAGAGAGTCAGTCTTTCCCAGGGATGAGTCCCAATTGGTTAGCCAATATCAAGTAGTCCACTCTAAAAACATACGTATGAGAAATGTTACATGTAGTCATAAGGTTGTATTTACTTATTCCTGTATGTAACAATAATAATTAAACAAAGAGGCCAGGGTGTTGTTAGGAGGGAGGAACAAGACGTGGTCTTTTATGCTTCTATATAAATTTTAGGGTTTTTTTTCCTAGTCATGTAGAGATTATATCTGGGATTTTTGTTATTGTTGTTGTTGTTTGAGACAGGGCTTCTTTGTGTAGCCCTGGCTGTCCTCCTAGAACTCACTCTGTAGATCAGGCTGGCCCCAAATTCTCAGAGATCTGCCTGCTTCTGCCTCCCAAGTGCTGGGATCAAAGGTGTGTGTCACCACACTCAGCATATATCTGGGACTTTTATGGGGATTGCATTGAATCTGTGGATTTTCTCTTGGTAAGATACCCATTTTATATGAATTCTTCCAGCCCATCAGTGTATGAAGTCTTTTCATTTTTAGTATCTTCTTCACAGGATTCTAGAGATTTTTAAATGTCTTCCCTGGTTTCTTCAACGACCCAGTGGTCCTTCTGGAGTGTCGTGTTGAGTCTCCAAGCATTTGTGCAGCTTCTTCTGCACTCATTTCTAGTTTTATTCCAACATGATATGGAAAGACAGAAGAAATTGTTTTGATTTTTGTATTTTTTTATTTGCTAAGACTTGCTTTGTAACCCAGGCTGTAGTCTGTTTTAGAGAAAGCTCCAAACAAATGTGTATTCTGTTTCCACTGGATGGAATATTCTGCAGGTACATGCTAGCTCCGTATGGATTTCTATGGTGCCTTTTTACCTCAGTACTTCCTTCAGTTTTATTTGGTGATCGATCCCCTTATTGAGCAGTCTTCTCCCAGGTGCAGGATCTCCTGCTCCACTCAGTGAGGAAAGCAAACTGTCTTAGCCAGTGTTCTATTGCTGTGAAGAGACACCACGACCACAGCAACTGTTACAAAAGAAAACATATAATTGGGGCTGGCTTACAGTTTCAGAGGTTTGGTCCATTGTCATCATGGCAGGGAGCATGGTGTCATGTAGGCGGACACGGTTCTAGAGAAGGAGCTGAGAGTTTTACATCCAGATTGGCAGGCAGCAGGAAGAGAGACACTGGGCCTGGCCTGGGCTTTTGAAACCCCAAAGCCTGCCCCCAGTGGCACACTTCCTCTAACAAGGCCACATCCCCTTGTCCTTCTCAAGTAGTGCCACCTCCTGATGACCAAGCATTCAAATCTATGAACCTACAGGGGCCATTCTTGTTCAAACCGCCACACAAATCATTATAATAGCAAACATCGACTTGAACAAAACAGAAATACACTTAAAATTAGTGAAGGCTCATGAATCCATCACTAATGACTATAACCCAGTTAAGGGAAAGCTAGCGTAGAATGTGCTATGAGTTAAAATTCTTCAGAATAAATGTGGAAATAATAAATGAATCAGATAAAAGGAGGCAGGAAAAGGAGAAAATAGAGGAGAGGCAAGATTAAATACATTAAAGAAATGGAGGAGGAGTGGAGAAGAATGTTATAGAAGAGAAAGATAAGAGAGAAGAGAAAGAGAAAAAAACATTTTTTGTTTGTTTGTTTGGTTGGTTTGGTTTTTTCGAGACAGGGCTTCTCTGTGTAGTTTTGGTGCCTGTCCTGGATCTCACTCTGTAGACCAGGCTGGCCTTGAACTCACAGAGATTCACCTGGCCCTGCCCCACCTCCACCCCCCCTCCCCCAATGCTGGGATTAGAGGCATGCACCACCACCGCCTGGCGAAAGAGTATTTTTTAAGGAAATAATAAAAAAGTTTTTCTGACAATAAGAAAGTCTGAATACAAACTTAGATAAAAATAGAAAGAAGATTTAAAAACAGGAGTGTTTTTAAAACAACAACAAAATACTACTAAAAGTATAGTAAGGATATTTTTAAAAAGAGAAATAAAGGGGATGCAAATGAATAATAATAAAATAATAATTTGAAGATATAAATAAAGTTAGACGTATGAATATAGGTGAATAAAATGAAAATATATTTTGAAGACACTATTAAGTCAAAATACTGACAGTAGCAAGAGAAGGAGGGAGGAAGGAGGGAGGAAGGAGGGAGGGAGGAGGGAGGAAAGAGGGAGGAAGGAGAGATGGAAGGAAGGGAATGGAAGAAGGGAGGGAGGGATGGAGCAGTCTCTTTGGGGGTTCTTGTAGATGTGTGTCTTTCCTATGGCGTCTCTTTGAGGGTTCTTGTAGATGTGTGTCTTTCCTACGGCGTCTCTTTGCGGCTCCTGTGGATGTGTCTTTCCTATGGCTCATGCTGGTTTGGAGCCTGTACTGGACAAGTGTCTGATGTCTGCTAAGGCTGTCTCCACTTAGTAGCTTCCCTTCCTTGAGTACCAGGAGCCTCTGCTGGCCAAGCTTAGCTTTACAGATCCTCTCAGCTTGCCCCACCCCCATCCACCCCCACCCCCCTTCTCTCACCCTCCCAGAGCTCTCTCACCCTCCCAGAAATCTCTCACCCCCCTCCCCGAGCTCTCTCACCCACCCAGAGCTCTCTCACCCTCCCAGAACTCTCTCACCTCCCCAGAGCTGTCTCACTACCCCCGCCCCCAACTCTCTCATTTTCCCAGAGCTCTCTCTCTCACCTCCCCAGAGCTTGGTCCTTAGGGAGGCTGATGTTTTTACTGTAGACATCTCCCAAGCGTTTCTCCGTTTTAGAGTAACCACAGCACCAGTATCTATGGGCAAAGGATTGTCTTTTTGTCCTTTCAAGGCCTCTAAGCTACTGATGACATTGTGGAGGGGTCCACCGTGGTGGAGAGGTAGTCTGCTCCCACTGAGCGCAGGCGTGGACTGTCCACTCCAAGGTTATTCTTGGTTGATGAGGCCTGGTTCCAGGCACCGAAGCGTGTGCTTCCTTTTCTTAAGTACTTTCTAACCTGCATCAAACGCCCCCTCACCTGCATTTTCAGTCTTTCAGCGTCAGGCCTTCCAGGTACTGCCTGCCAGAGCTGTTGCTTACCTTAGGGCCATGGCAGATTAAATCTGGGCCATTGTCTGGCCCCCAGAGTAACTCGGTTTTGAACAGGTTCTCTTCCAAGATTGCCGGAGGCCTCTGCCCTGTGAGTCACACAGAGTGACGGCAGGACACCTCTCCACTGCTGGCCCGTCCTCTGGAGGACTTCACCCCCTCACCAAAACCCACAACTAGTTCCGAGGCTTGTCAGGGCTGTGGGCTGGTTCTGAAGGTAGGATTCCCTGTCTCTAGTCACTAGGGCTGTTTGGGTTACCTTCTGGAAGCTTCTTCAGATTCCCCTCTATGCAGTGGGGAGTGCAGCTGCTGGAGCTGTGTTTAGCTTTGCTTTCTTCTCTCCTGTGTGTACCTGGCCTTTCCATACTTACAAAAATCCCACCTGTGGAATTTCTGATATTCTCTCTCTCTCTCTCTCTCTCTCTCTCTCTCTCTGGAATATAGTCTATGTCTTCTTATTCTGGCCCATTTCACCGCGTCACATGGAGACAACTTTTTGTCTTCCAACCTTTTACACAGAAGTTTGGAATTATTTTCTTAATTTCTTTATTGGTCTGTTCATTGTTGGTTTATGGAAAATCAGCTTCAACTAGGTATGGTAGCCTGCACTTGGAATCCTAGCCAGTCATGAGGCTGAGGCAGAGGATGGCTTGAGCCCAGGAGCTCAGGACAAGCTTGGGTAACATAGCAGGACCCCATTTTTTAAAAAAAAAAAGATCAAAAAAAACCCCAAAAACAAAACTGTTTTTGTTGAGTGTTAACCTTTGACTTTGCAGCTTTGGGAATTCGCTTGTTGGCTTTAGTGCTTGTTTTTGCGATCTGTGAACATCTCTGCCTCTGATGTCCTCTGTCATTATAAATGCTTTTGCTTTCTTCTTTTCCAAATTAGATACCCTTGTTGCTTTTTCTTGCCTAATTGCTCTATTGAGAACCTGAAGCACATTGTTGACTAATAGAGGTTCTAATGAATACCCTTATCTCATTATTAATCTGGGGGAAATTTTTCCATCTCTCACCATTGGGTACAATGTTAGTTGTAAGTCTGTCACAAACAAGTTTCTCCTTCTCCTTCTTTGCACTGCTGGTGATTGACCCTAGGGCCTTGTGCACGCAAGGCAGATGGTCTACCAAGGACACCCTGTAAGTGTGACCTTCAGCACAGTGAGGAGGTTCCTTTCATGACTACATTTTTGTTGTTTTGTTTTTCAAGACAGGGTTTCTCTGTGTAGCCCTGACTGTCCTGAAACTCTCTCTATAGACCAGGCTGACTTCGAACTCAGAGATCCACCTGCCTCTGCCTCCTGAGTGCTGGGATTAAAGGCGTGAGCCACCGCTGCCCGGCTAGTCCTACTTTTCTAACTTGACAGACTTCCTTCCTTTTTCTTTTTCTGTTTTATAAAAGGATTCTGTCAAATGTCTTCTCTCTCTCTTTCTTTCCTTTTCTTTCCTTTTCTTTTCTTTCTTTCTTTCTTTCTTTCTTTCTTTCTTTCTTTCTTTCTTTCTTTCTTTCTTCCTTCCTTCCTTCCTTCCTTTTGTTCTATCTTTCTTTCAATTAACCCAATTGAAACTCTTGTGTGTTTTTTTTTCCTTCATCCTGTGGTGTAGTGTGCTAATTATCTTGGGTTTCAACCACCTTTGCATCCCCAGTTAAACCTACATGCCAGGTATGGTGGCACATTCTTGGAATTCCAGCACTCACGAGCCTGAGACAGTAGGATTGAGATGCGTGCTCTAGCTAAGTAGTGAGACCCTAACCAAAAACAAAGAGAAAATAATCCACTCAGTCAGTGTATAATTCTCCTACTATGATGTTGGGTTTGGATGGATATTAATTGGTCGAGGGTTTTTGTTTGAACAGCCATAAGGAATATTGTCTGCAGACTCTTTCCCTGAGGTCTGCCTGTCTTCAGCAGGAGAGTACCGGCCACATAGAGTGACTTAGGGTTTCCTTCTCTTCTGTTCTCTGCCAGAGCCTAAAGCGGGTTGGTGCTAATTCTTTAAGTGTTTGGTAAATGTAATATGGTTCAGTTTGAGTTTTCTATTGTTCAGCGGAGTTAGGCATCTTTTCACCGGCTTGTCGGACAATTTACATCGTCTTTGAGGAAGTCTGTGCCAGTCTTTTGACCATTGCCAATTGTCATTGTTTCTTTCCTTGACTTACAGAAGTTTTTATGTGTTCTGGATGCTGCCTTTGTCAGGACAGTATTGCCAGCTCTTCCTCCTCCTGTAGATTCTCTCTTTCAATCCCCCACCATCGCCACCGCTTTTTTCTCCAGGGTTTTGTTTAGGTATGCCAAGCTGGCCTGGAATTCTCCTGCATCAACCTCTTAAGCACTGAGGTTATAAGTAGGTACCTCTATTACATAACTCCTTTTAATTCTCTTAAGGGCTCCTTTTTAAAAAAATTTATTTATTTTTATTTTTTATGTGCATTGGTGTTTTGCCATGGATATCAGATCCCCCAGAACTGGAGTTACAGACAGTTGTTGTTGTACCCGTTTCTTGAAACCCCCAGAGACCACCAAGGAGCCGGTTTCCCATGCAAGCACATAAGGGTCCTTAATTCAGGTTCAACCTGGGCCACTGTATGGCAGATGGAAAGATGTGGCCATGGCCATGAGCCCAGGTGTAGAGGATTTTTATAGGGAAAAACCACAAGCTGGGAATTGGCAACTTAGAATTGGGTAGAAGGGGCAAGGTGATTTTTTGAAATTATTGGTCTAGACTTTGGGTGCGAAACCACATTTGAAACCATTGGGTTAGACTTTTGGTGGGGAACCACAACCTGCTGAACAGGATTATCTGGACTGCTCAGCAAGATTATCTAGATATCCTCAAGGGCCTAAACTGCAGACAGGATGTCTGCAGGAGGATACTGCCCTGTATCCGTTCAAGTTGTCATGGCGCATTCCTGAGGTCCTTTCTGGAACTGAGTACAGCAGGTGGTCTGAGATGGTGGTCCTTTCCCTAAGGTAGAGCCTGTAAAGTCAAGTCTAGGCCTTCACATTGTGAGCTGCCAGGTGGGTGCTGGGAATTGAACCCAGGTTCTCTGGAAGAGCAACCAGTGCTCTTAACCACTGAGCCATCACTCTAGCCTTTAAGAGCTTCTTTTGATGAACAGACTTTTTAATTTAATATAGCCCTGGCACACCCTCTTTTTGTGGTCTCGTGTGGTTGCCTGTTTGTACGGGGAGTCAATCATCTTTGCTCATGGCAATGTCAAAAAGATTTCCTCTGTGTTTTTCCTTAGCAAGCACTATTGTTTTATGTGCAGGCTATCTGGAACTTATTTTTGCATAGGGTGGAAGATAAGGGCTGAGGTACATTTTTTTTCTAGCAATATTTAATTGATCCAGCACCAATATTTTCCTCATTGCCCTCCACTGTCATCCATATCGTAAATCAGATAACCACACACACAGTGCTACTGTTGCGTTTCTCTTCTGTCTGCACAGAAGATTGCCCACCTGCACACAGGAATTACACTGTCCCCACCACCACAGCAGTCCTAACGCCTGGCAGTGAATGTCCTCCAACTGTCTTCTTCAAAGTTGTCTTAAATCTTTTCTATTTAATTTACTTTATGTGTATGAATGTTTTGCCTACACGTATATATGTGCGCCATAGGCATGCTTGGTACCCATGGTAGTCAGAAAACGGCATCAGATCCTCTGGAACCAGAGCTACAGATGGTTATGAGCTATTGCGTGGGTCTGGTAATCAAACCTGGTTCTTCTGCAAGAGCAACAAGAGTTCTTCTCTGTCTCTCCAAGGTTTTGTAACACATCCTCCATCCTTTGCCAGTCTGCCTTTTTGGATTTGGCTTTCTGTGTCTACAGAGAAGAAAAAGAAACTTGCTGGAATTTTTAATTGGGAGTATCTTATTCCAGTGGGCTCTAGAAGTTGAAGGTAAAAAAAAAAAGTACCTCTAGAATTTGGAGACATGATCAGAAGAAACAATATTTATTCAGGGGACACTTCATCAGTGCCTAGTGTTTGCCCCATTTTTTTCCCTAGGATGCTGTAACTTGGAAGGGGGCACAGTGGTAAAAAGACGTGCTTGGCACTGAAGGAGCTGGGTGCACTGTTCACCTGGGAGGCTGATGCAGGAGGGTTGGACATTCAA
>CABHPH010135106.1:0-17767 GCA_902168325.1 Peromyscus nudipes
CCCCCCCTCCTGAAGAGCACCCGTGTCAATGCTCCCTGGACAATGTACCATTAGGTCAACGCAGCTAGAGAAAGAGACAACACCAGGTGCAACTATTACCAAACAAGGGAGCCAGGATTTGGATATGTTTTGTGGATTCATTCCTCAAAGAGTAAATTCCCTTCTACTCAGTCACTGGGACAGGCAACATTATTTACAGAATCGAGGAGGAAAGCCACCTAAAACTGGGTGGATAATTATTAATCAAATGGATTTCATTTTAAAACAAACATTTCTTTTCTGCCAAACAGATTTCTGTTTTGGAAAGCAACTAACTCTGGAGATCAGGGCCAGGAACTGCCGTCTGCATTACAATAGCTCTTTGGGTGCTGTCCAATTGCAACTACCTTGCTCTGTTTTGCAACCCAGAAGCTCTTAGTTACAAGGAGCTGCAGCTGCTGCACAGGGGCTCTGCTTCCAGCCTGCACCACCTGCAGAGACAATGGGAAATGGATGGACAGAGAGACCTGTTTTCTAAAGGCACAGAGGCCAGAGGGACAGGCACGCTCAGCTCTGTTATCATAGATAGCATGGCTTTCCACTGTGTATACATGAGACTGATTTGCTGAAGGCTAGGAAGGGTGGTGGCAAGTGTCTGTGTTAGATCTCTGGGATAGCAAGTGGGCCTCCTCTGGTAATGCTTAACTTAAGGCAAATATTAGCACTGTGCCATGAATGAGGAATGACCAGAAGGCTGAGTGAGGGAAATTTCTCACATCTGGTTTGCAAGGGTTTATTTTTCATTAAGTGTATATATGTGTGTGCCGGCCTCAGTTCATGTGCAATACCTGTGAGCACGTGCCACAGGAGGCCAGAAGAGGATATCAGATCCCAAGGAACTGGAATTATGTGGTTGGGAGCCTTATGGGTGCTTGGAAGTGAACCCAGGTGCTCCGCAAGAGCATACATGCTTTTAACCGTGGAGCCATTTTCCAGCCCCCAACCATTTAGTTTTGGAGCCAACCCTGCTATTAGTCACATGGACTCTATAAAGTGATTCATCGAGAACCTTTTATATCCCTGTGTTCCATTTCCTAAACTGTAGCCACTTAAGCAACAACCTTCCATAAAAGAACATACAATTAACTAGTAGCTCGTGTAGCAGAAATCCCCCCCCCTGAACATTTCAGCTTTCTGCTCGCTCTACTAGAGGCAGAGATAAAAGCTGTTTTCTTTCTCTCAAAAGTGTCCATGAAGAATTTTACTTGGAGTGTGACAGTGAGTGACGCTCGAATCTATGGCAATTAGTTTTTTCCTTTCTAGTTCTGGGATGTAAGTACTCAACTTACATTCTGGTAGATGTTTCCCATTTAAGAGCCAGTATAATTGGTACTGTTACTTTTCAGACCCCAGTCTTGGTGCATCTGACTACCATAGGTCTCTAATGCAAGTGCTGTGTACTTTTATTATCTGAAATCACATTAGAGCACATTAGATAAAGAGATTAGAATTTGTCGCTGCATGTGGCTAGATGGAGAGTTGTATAGAGTCTATAAAGCCATTTCTAGGTCTGATTTGCATTGCAAATTAAGATGCTAACCAGAGGTCCTGCGGAAATAACACAAATCAGACATGGCATCACTGCTGCAAATGCTCAGTTCATGCCAGAGGAGGCCACAGCCATCAGAGAGGACTGTTTCCATCTAAACAATTCCAGACCCTGGCACTTCCCTCTAAAGTAGCTGGTGGGATGGGGATCGATCAAGCATGTGGAGGATCTGTTGGGGTAGCTCGGGAAACATTCATCTAGAAAGTTAGACCTGAAGGAGAGCTGGCAGACTGTTCTACAGCTTGGACTTCAATAGACTAAGCAGAGCTCCATACAAGGCTTTGTATAAAAGCTCATCATCTGAGGGTAAATACTCCACATGATGCTGCAGCCTTGTTTACAGACAACATCTGGGCCTTTCAGAAGCTGAACTCCTACTCTGTTGTGGATTCCTTAGATTTCTGTCCCTTGTTTACACCCTCTTCTTGTGGCAACAAATGTGGGATACTCTATTCTTTGCAGGCTTTGTAACTGCTTCATGGTTTCCAAAGGCGGAGCATGTGATTTAGGTTGAGCCATTCAGTGCTTTCCAAACTCTGACCACAGTCAAGGACTGAAAGGTGACCCACATCTGACCAATCAGTCTCAATGAAGTCCATTTCTGCTTTTGAAATTGGGGAAAACGAACTCTGGGTTGCTGATCTCAGAGCTCTGAGTGTGAGATGACAGGTTCGGGGCTGTAGCCAGAGAGAAGAGCCAACCAGACAGAAGCCAAGGTGTGGGAGCAGATGAAAGGCATAGAGTGCCAAACTAAGTTGTGGTCCAAAGCCTTATCCCCTTCTGCCCGAGGCCAGCCGGCTCTGACTCTAATGAGGCAATACACCCTTCTTGCTGCTCTAGTTTGTTTGGATAGGGCTGTCTGCAAGAGATCTAAGGGCTCCCTGCATCTTTCCCAACATCTTTTAGCATCTAAATCTCTCTCCCTTATTGGAACCACTAAATGAATATGACTGACCCATATAACTTGTGTTCTGGATACCCACTGATATGATGTCAACACTTTGCTAGGGATGTCCTTATCCTTCTCTTTCTCATGGCCAAATATCACTTAACCTTCATGGTTAGCAATACCTGCTCTCAGAGGTAGTCATTAACGCTTTTCCAGTACTCTCTACACGGCAAAACTGAAAAGATTCCTGCTCGTATTGCGATGACTTTTCCTTTAGTCTATAGAACCTAATTCATCATGAGAGTGCTTTCTGAGACTATACACATCTCCCAGAATCTATGAGCACTTCATGATGGGGGTCTGTGAGTTTCACTATGTGCAGAGATGGGGCACATTTTTAGGGCACTGTCTTTGTACCTACATGGTCTGTGTTTAAATATTTTTCTCCGCTATTTCCAAGGGTGTAAGATTTAAATATATCATACACTCCTTGCTGTGTCTTTGTTTTTAATCTGGAAAATGAGGCATACCATTAATACCCAATTTCCAGATATCATGGGGGATGAAATGAGTTAATCTGTATGAATTATTACTTAGAATAGCATAGTGTTTCCACCCATGTTATCTCTTACCATTATATTTCTAACTCTAATACCTGTCATAAAATAGGTATCAAAAAAAGTATAACTATGAGAAAGCAGCTTATCCTCTACAAGTCTTACATAGTAAGTAGGAGAGAAAGAAAAAGCAATAATGCAATCTTTATGATTTTATTTTTTCAAATTTATATGTCATGGTGATAAATCATATGGCATCAAGGGAACTGGGGCTGTGGCTGTTTCATGGAGGCTTGGGTCACAGTCTTGCTTTAGGTACAAAAACATCTATTGGAATGTCATTGTATTTGGCCCTGGGAATTGGAATTGACTGAAATAATAGCCACACCTTCAAGAGGCTCGTGGTTTGGTAGGTGAGTTGGGCAAGTAAATAATTGAAATTTAGTGGATGTGCAGTCCATGCTAACTGTGGGGCATGGAGGATTGCTCTTGAAGCTGCCTTGCATCCTCAGTTGAGGAATTAGAGACACAGACTCCCAGATCCACCACCGGAAGTTCAAAAATACCAGGTCTGAGACCACTGATCGTCCTCTAAAAGATCTCCATGAGTTAGTTCTCCAGCATGTTGAATCATCCAGGAGATGTGCCTCTGGCTCTCTTTCCAGAGAGGAATAACTGAAGGAGGAAGGCCCAGCCTCAGAGAGGATGGCACATTGCAGCAAGTGGTCCAGAAAGAGTCTGAGAGATGCAGTGGCCCCTGCCTTCATTGCTTCCTGGGTGAGCGTCTGTATCGATGCTGCTACTGCTGAAGCCACCATTGCCATCCTTTAGGGACACCAGATTCCACCTCCTTTAGCTTTTCCATGTACTTTTCCAGAGACTGCCAGGGAATCTTTCAGGCCTCCTGCACCAGTTTGAACTGTTGGCACCACTGGGTTCACAGACTGGGTTCTTTGCCTCTCCAGAACATGGGTGGCCACTGCTAGACTTCAAAGCTCCTATTGTTTAGATAATCTAATACCCCCCTTTAAGAATCTACTTTACATATACACAGATGCTTTCCTATCCAACGTACACAAACCATAAAGGAGTAAGAAGTTTAAATACTTGAAAGGAAGAAGTTTAAAACCTCTTAAATGATCATTCTACTTCTTCTGCTCCTGTAGAGAACACTGCCTACTATGGGTGGTTTCTGATACAGAACACGGGGTGAGAGTCTGCCTGGATGGGTTAAGGAAGGCTGCCTGGTGCAGGTGATGATGTGCTAGAGTCCAATGGATAACTAGGAGTCTGCTACCCTTTGTCAGGAGCAGGACAACTGAGCTTCACAAATAGATCTTCTGGCACTATTGTCACAGATGGAACACAAATCCTTGAAGTTTTACTCACCAATTCTAGAGCATGTGACATCATTTCTTGATTTTGTTTTTTAACGTCAGTTCCAACTCAGCTGCATAGTGAGTCATCTGGAAAGCAGTGGGGTGGTAGGAAAAGTTGGGATCCTTCTCCCAAGTATAGGTTTGATTGGTCTGAGGAAAACATGGGCATTTTTTTTTTGCAATGCTTGAGATCAGTACAAAGCCTTATGCATGCAAGGTAAGTGCTCTTCCACTGAACCATGTTTACAACCCCAAACCCCATTTCTTTTCAAAGCTCCTAGGTGATGGTAAACATGGAGCTAAAGAATTGCTGGTTAGGCAATTCATGATGTCCTAAAATGATCCCAAGCACTGGGCCTAGCATCAGATGTCATGCACCTCTCTGTGGGGGTGGGCCCTGTGCCTTACAGAATCCAAGAGAGGCAGCATCTCTTGCTTGAAAAACAACCAGAAAGCGTGATCTGAGTGATGATGTATTTCAAAGGTTCACAATCAACAAAGCACAAAGCAGAACATAGCAACACAGGTATGCCATCCTCCCGGTAATTAACAAGTGTATCACATCACACATTTTATTCTCATGCCAAAATATTTAGGCAGCATGGGTGACATTGCAGTGCCTGGCACTATCATGACACCCTGGCTCTGCAGTTCTGTGCTTGCAAGAAACCACATCGAGATCATACTGAGCATCCTAACGCAAGCTACTTCATGCTCCAGAGGCACAGCAGCATGGATACGATCTCAGGCTCCTACTTATCAGCTCCATGGTTCTTCAAATTAAATCAAGGGCTATTTTTTAAAACTGGGACTCTAGACTCTAAAACCCCCATACGTGGTCCAACCCTGGCATTTGGGAGTCACTGAAACACATTCTTTTTAGTACTTTTATGATTTTTGAGTTTTTATAAGCAAATTTTTGCTTACCTGAGAAGCTGAGAATTCTATATACTTTAGTGGCTTTCCACAGAAGCCACTGAATAACCCATTTTCTTTGTTTCTGTTTTGCTTTTAGGTTGGTCAAATTTTTAAAATACTCATTTGTTACAAACCAAAAGGTGCCTGTGGAGATTATTTTCCTTATCCCCACTGCCTCTTTTTGACTGGCAGGCACATTCCCATGAGGCAAACCATTCCGGCTATGTTCTGCAATCCCAGAGGGATGGTTAGTCAAGGTGTGTGCATGCGACTCAAGGAAAGATAGGGCGTATCAGCCAAGACTTTGGACCTTGGGCTAGCAAGATGCTCAGAAGGTAAAGTCACTTGCTGCTGAGCCTGACAACCTGAGTTCGAGCCTTAGGAACCACATGGTGAAGCAGAGAACCTACTCCTGCAAGTTGTTCTGACATTTGCACCCCTTGTGCATATAAATAAATGGAACTAAACCTTTGAAAAAGGATTTTGTACCTTGAACTGAGCTATGTGGGGGGGGGGGGGGAGGAGAGAAGAGAGAGGGAGAGAGGAGAAGAAAAAGGAGGAAGGAAGAGGAATGAGGTAGGCTCAGTCCTAGGGTAGTCCTTGATGTCCTTAACTGGAGACTCAGACACTCATTTGCCTGTTATCAGCTAGATTTTAGGTTTGTTAAGCTACCTGTGTTTTGCCAACCATTTCCTCTTTTCTAAAATCTAGAGCTGGTTTCTGGTGCTTGTAGTCTGGGATCACAGGATTTGAGCTGCTGCTAAATTGTGGCTAGTATCAGGGGAGACTATGGTAGAATGAGATTATGAGACTAATCTTGGATGTTCAATATGTGATACTCGTAAGTCTTGGAAAATGGGTGACCTGAATGGGTGCCTACTGCAGACCCAATGTGGGTAAATTAGCAGAACCAGTAGACAATAAACGGAGGACCATTCCTTTACTTAAAGGACTGGGGAACTTTAATCATGGTAGATTTGGACATGTAGCTTCCAAACGAAGAACATATTTGAAATTAATAAATGAAATGAATTTAAAGATCAAAACAATATTTAGTACCCCTGGTTTCACACCCCAAAAGCTAAATGACCAGTGCTAAGCTACATGTTCTCCCAATAGTCAAAGCAGATCCTTGGGCCAACTGAGAAGCAATGAAAGAAATGAATGAAAAGGTAAGAAACATTCATGAGTCTGTAACTGAATAAAACTAATAGTTACAAATAAATCTATCATGAATCTGCAACTGAATAAAACTAGTTACAAACAAATATATCTTATGACTTCTGATAGGATGCTTACCCTCACCCACCCTGGTTTTTTGTGATAGCTCTTTCATTAAAAATATAGACAACCCCTTTCTCTCCATATCCCCTCCCAGGGCAATAGGAGAGAAGGCCCTGTGCCTGACCTGGGCAAAACAGTAGAGCTGGCCCTGGTGGTGTGAGTATGGGTGAGCTGGATCTGAGGATCCAAGAACAGAACTGGTTCTGCTCCTTGCTGCAGACTGCATTGAGTGAGCTAGCCCAGGCAGTGCTGGAGAGCTCACCTGAGTAGTGAGAATGAGGGAAAGCTGGCAGGCTGACCAACCCAGCTACTAACCAGGCCCAGAACCAGGGCTATGAGTTAGCCCACCCCAATATCCACCTCATCTATGAACTGTTGGAGCATGTGAAGGGGATGAACCTACAGATCCAAAGCTGTAGGATCTCCATGACACAGGACAACAACAGGATATCCAAGAGGAGCCCCAGAGAGAGCCCATTATTGATGGCATAGCAGAAGCCAGAGGCCTCAAGACAGACCAATGACTTATGGCAATGAATGCTTACAAGTAAAGATGAATGGACTAAAGGGTAGACTGTGTGACTCAATGGGCCACACTACAGCTTCCTCACTGAGATTCTTCTTTTTTGTTTGTTTTGGTTTTGGCTTTTCTTTTAAATTTTGCTGTGTTTTTTTGGGGGGAGGTTGCATGGCAAGAGGGTGGAAGTAAGGAGATGGGAAGAAAAGTGGGATCAGAGTGCATGATGGGAAATCCACAGAGAATCAATAAAAGTTGAGAAAAAATAGAGACTTATGTAGACACAGCCATACTTGTAATTTGTAATAAGTCTGAAGTGTAAAACTCTAATTCATCAGCAAAACTGTTAGCAAGGCATTTGGGATATGGTTTTATCATCCAGGGAACAATAGATACGCATACCTCCAAGCATGGAACATATTGAGTTGCCATTTAATAGCATGAAACAAGTATTTTACTTTGAACTGAGAGGGACTTGGCATAATTTAGGTGGGAAAAGGCAGAAACAAATTAGAAGTGTTCACGAAGTCAATCAAATATGCATTACTTAAATAACAAAGAGACATAAAGTAGTAGAAATGTGAGCCCGATGAATCACAAGCAGAAAATGAGCCCCATCAAGTAAAGAAATGAAAATGGCTTGAGGTGCACAGTTTATAGAGTACATGACCTATATTAAGCATAACCATTAGCCCTTTAGAGAATACTATGTGCACCGATGTTATAGCAATCCTATGTTACAGTTGCTATTCCTAATTCATGTTAAAATCAGGTTTGCATGACTACCAGATACCAAGGGTGTATCCAAGGCCAAACTTCTATGGGAAGAATGCACACATTTGAAAATCACCATGGGAATTTCAGTGTGGTACTCCTCGTCAGGAAAAGAAGTGTTAGAGTGACTGAGCTACAGAAGATTTTAAGTGGTGTCAACTGTATTGGTTGGTCCTGTGATGGTCCTGTGATGGTTGATCTTTATTGTCAATTTGACAGGATTTAGAACCACCCAGGAGACAACTTCCTGAAGGTGTCTAAGACTGTTTCCAGCAAGGTTTAACTGAGACTGGAAGACCTGTCTGCAGTGTAGGGAGCACTATCCCATTGACTAAGGTCCCAGACAGAATGAAAAAAGGGAAAATGAGTGGAGCACCAGAATTCATCTCTCTCTGCTTCATGACTGAATGCAATGTGACCAGCTACCTTGCACTCTTCGCACAACGCCTTCCCGCCATGATGGATTGGACATCAAACAGTGAGCCAAAATAAACCCTCTCTTCCCTTAAACTCCTGTTGTCAGGCATTCAATCACAGCGATTAGAAAAGTAAAAGAAAAAACAAAAACTTGGTACCGAGTGGTGGAGCTGTCGTTAGTTTATGGCCCTTGGAACTGGTTTGCAGGAGAAACATGGAAGAGTTTAGAGATGCAGCCGAAAGCAGCCCTGGAATGTGATAAACAGAACGTGATGGGCAACTCAGGTTGGGATTTAAGAGAATACTGAGAAATACAGGCAGTGGAAACCTGGTTAATGAAGTTTCAGAAGAGAACACAAACTCCAAGGGAAACTTGGCTAGAGTCCATGTTACACACACACACACACACACACCCCATGAATGGTCTCTAGCTCAGTTTTCCATGGAGTTTATGTGTGTGAGGTGTGTGTGTATATAAGGATACATAATAACTAATACAATATATTGGTTTGTTCTTATTCTTCTCTTTTGATAAGAATGTTTATTCTGTGTTCTGTGATAATGTAATTTAGTTCACAGTTAAGAGAGTTTCTGGAGTCTCACAAGTGATTTTCTATTCTTGAACAGTGTCGAGGCTGTTACAGACCATGGGACTTTTGAAGTAGGATTGGATAAATTTTTCCACTGAGCTAGCCATGAGCCTGTGCGACCAAGGATGGAATCTTAAAAAGCTATTGTCCAGGTGTTAATTTATAAGCAATAGACTTGTGATACTTAGTCTTAACTGTCAACTGGAGTAGATTTAGAACCGACTAGAGGTAAATCTGTGAGTGTGTCTACCTGGATGTTTCCACCTTTATCCAAGGTAGGGAGACCAACTCTGACTGGCGGTGATACCCTGCATAGGTTGGGGCCCAGACTTAATGTAAGTTGCAACAAAAGTAGTTGCAGTTTTTGAACTATTGAAATGTGTTGCTCAATATTGGTATATATTCTTAAATAAATGTGGTTATATTATACATCATTTTAATTCATAGTTCTCACTTTTTTTGGATGACTTATAATTGGATATTTATTTTATATTATGGAAATGATGTTAGGGAGCTGACTTGCAGCATCAGCAACATATCTGGGCCAGGGCCTAATACGGAATGTATAATGCAGTTTGTTCAAGAATTTGCAAAGGAGACAAGAGCTCTGAGGATAGGCGAGAGCGGCTAGCCACCAGAAATTGCAATAACCAAATGAGAGTAATTATTAAGGTGGGTCCTCTTGAATCCACAAGAGAACTTGCCAATGAGCTCACTGTGGATCATGATTTTGCAGCATTTGAGACAAATTGGAAAGGTGAAAATCTTATAAGTGGGTGCCTCATAAGCTGACCAAATAATAACAAAAGAAAATTATTTTGAACTGTCCTCCTGTTTTCTCTTATTCTACACAACAAACCATTTTTATTGGCTTGTGACTTGTTATAAAATATGGATTGTGGGCAACAACTGGCAATGATCAGTGACTGAACTGAGATGTTCCAAAGATCTTTCCAGAGCTAAACTTGCACCAAAAGAGGGTATAGTCATTATTTGGTGGTCTGCTGCTGGTCTGACCCACTACAGCAGGTTTCTGAATCTAGAGGAAACCATTCTATTGGAAAAGTATGCTCAATAAATCAATGATACACACTAAAAAGGCCTGCAGCCAACAATGGTCAACAGAAAGATCCCGATTCTTCTTTCCACAAAGATGCCTAAGCACATGTCACACAATCAATGCCTCAAGTTTCTAAAGTTGAATAAATTGGGTTGCATTTCTAAATTGGGATACACAGTGCTCCACTAGCTGGCATCTGAGATATGAATTTTCTTTCTTCTCTTTATCCTCTTCACTTCCTCTCTCCCCGCCTCCCTTTTTCTCTGGATTTTGACAACTTAGACATTAAACCCAGGGCTAAGCATGAGTTCCACCAAAAATTCCATTCTCTGATCAACAACCCAAGCCAAGTGCCTTCCTGGAGCATGAGGGTCCTTAAATTTCACCGACCAGCAACAAAAAAAGAAAAGACAAAATAAGCCCTTCTCTGAGAGCTTACTGTATGTCAAGCTGTACACTAAACATTTAATTCTCCCAATGGCCACGCCAAACATCTTACCATTTCTTTCCTTCATAGTTGATGTCACAGACTCATTTGGGTTGAATCATTTTATCACCAGACATCTAGTGAGCAGTGAAACTATAATGTAAGCCTAAGTATTTTTCAGCAAGAAGTCACACAGTATCAGGGGTGCTAACATACACTAAAACTAGAATCTAGGAATAATTGTTCCCAGAGATTCCTATGCATCTGGTTCCACCCCATCCAAGAACCTGCTATCATTGTGTCATGTCTATGAAACTACCTAGAGATCTTGTTAAGGGGGAGATATTGATTCAATAGGTCTGGTTTGGGGCCTGAGGGCTTGGATTTCTAACAAGCTCCAGGTGGTGCTGCTGCTGCTGCTGGGATCAGAGGACATCTGAGCCACCAGGGAATGAGCATAACAAGCAGGCACACAATATTTAAATTAGTTTTTAATACAAATCATGAATCCTGTCCCCAGATAAACTGCAAGCATCTCTATGCCCTAGTGGTGCTGGGCATATAGACATGAAGCCACTCAGTGAATGCTTAGTATATATGTGGGGTGGTGGGTCCTAAGGCTAGAATTCAAAGCTTCACACATGCTGGGTAAGTGCCTTTCCACTGAGGATACCCTCACCCCTCAATGAGTAATTCTATAGAGAAAGAATTCTGACTCTTGAAATCCAATGCAAAAATATGAACTTGCTTCATTCAGGTAGCTTGGCTCATTTCTACAAGGGGGAGTTTAAGGGCCACAAACCTGCAGCTGATCACTGAGAGGTAATCACTGACTATCACCACCCTTTTAAGGAGTCTTGGAAATCTGAGCTGGAAAGAGATGTCAAGAACCCTGTTAGAAGTTAGAAAAGTGACAAAAGAGGTATGATGCCAGGGATTTAAAGAAACATTAACTGGGGAAAAAAAAAGAGAGAGAGAGAATTCTCTGGCATTAAATTTCCATTTAGCGATCACATTTTCATTAGTTATTAGAAAGTCCTTGCACAGTTTAATCTTATCACACTAATCCCCGGAGTGGGAAACCCTGCTGCTCTTCACTCCCGTACTCTGTGTTTTGTTATCTGATCCCCAGCTATGCGAACTGTCATCATAGAAAATGAATCACCCTGGTCACTCCCCAATGCATTTGCTCAAGATTTTTATCAACTTTTGTTTGACCAAAGATCAGTCTTTTTGATCTGGGAGAGAAAAACATGTCCAACTGAGTCAACTTTTGCAACAAGGGAGGATAAATTGTCATCATGTTTTTTATCTTAGAACCACTTTACACACAGGGTGCTCACTTTCTCTTTGTATAACTCCCTCAGGATGAATATACAGTGCGCGCGCGCACACACACACACACACACACACACCCCAGTTCAATAGACTTGAGAGTGCACCTCTTTAGAAGATTATAGATATTCATGTGAATATCTCCTTGGTCTCTTACAACAAAATATTTCACACCGAGCAGATCCCAACACACATAGTTTCCTCACAGTTCCCAGTGCTGTGAAGTTTAGGAGCAAGGTGTCAATGGATGTGGTGTTTGGAGAAGACTACTCCCAGGCTCACCAAAGTCCATTTTCTCATTTTGCCCTTATATTCCTACATAGTAGAAAGGGCAAGGGAGTTCTCTGTGGGAACATACTCTTACCGCCTCAGCACTTCCCTAATATCATCACCACATTGGGGGCTAATAGTACAATTTACGAATGGGAGGAATATAGACATTTAGTTTATAGCAATATCTTACTTGAACTTGAACTCATAGTGATCCTCCTGCTTCTACCTCCCAAATGCTTGGATAAACCAGGATGATAAGAATATGCTGCCATGCCTGTTTTATCCTAACATTTGTAATGTATTTTGGAATTCACAAAAAGTGTTTCATGTATAAGGCATCTATCTATAAGCAATGCTTCTCCAAGTGGAACTACATGCAGTGTCTCCTCACCTGGAGTGAGTAGATGCCCCAGCCTCTCGAACAGGACTTCAAAATTGACTAGACAAAAATGACCAGTTTTGCCTTAGAAATGCAGCAATTTGTATTCCATGACTGGCAATTCTGATGCAGGAGGTCAGAAGGCAGGCTCAGCTGATTCACAGACAAGCCTCGCCTGTTTTCTGTCATTTAGAATTTAGAGGAAAAGTTAAAAGGTCAGGAAAAGAAAGGGGAGTCCTAAGAATGGGTGGGGAAAAAGAGGGGGGAGGGAGACAGCAGAGGGTAATAGAGGGAGTGAACATGATCGAAGTCCCTTATCTGCACATACGAAAAGTCATAATGAAATCCCTTATTCTGTTCAATTAATATACAATTAAACAAAACAAAAAGAAATCAGGCTCGGGAGTCTGCATCTTTATAAAGCATCCCAGGCCATCTTCCTTTAGATGTTCACAGTTTCAACTGGGAGACAGACAGCTATGTAAACAAATTATCATCCTGCATGAACAGGCAATAAATGGAAGTGTACAATCCCCACAGTACAAACAGCCAGGAAAGAGTATAGTGACACTCTACTTAGTCCAGAATAGGGCATCAGGGTGGCTTCTTCAAACTTAGTGCTTATATTGAGTCGTTAGAGACAAAGATTGCCGTCAGGTTCAGTTGAAGGTGGAGGCACCTAATAAGAGTATTTCTGCAGGTTGTACATGACTAGCTTTTCATTTCCAATTACATGGTCACAGAGTTGAGTTGATTTTCTCGGAGTAGATTTCTGACTTGCAGCAAGAAAGTACCTTGAAGAGGTGTTTTAAAAAAATGTATAAAGGCCGGTAGACTTTGAATAAGTGTTTAAAAAATGTATAAAGGCCTGTAGACTGATGGTAAGCTACAGCAGGGGAAATGGGAAGACCTTGCATCCCGTTCTTGGTTTCATTGATATCCAGTGTCCAGGAGGAAGGACAGAATGTAACTGCTAGCACTAACTGCCAAAGATGCATCAGTTCAAAACAGAGAGTGAACTCAGAGTTGAGGGAAAGCACCAGATACCTGGGGAAGCAGGGCATGCTGAGCTGGCTGAGGCCGCCCATCAAACACCACACCTTCTGCTTTCTTCCTCCTGGTATTTGTAAGAAGCCGTTAGTCAAGCAGTAGACTTGGCTGGATCGTGAAGCAGCTGTCTCCTGGAGGTCCCACCCCTCCAAACTCCAGCTGCCTCCTCTGAAGAGCAGAGGTCTTGATTTCCCGAGAGGACCCCACTCCCCGCACCAGGTTCCACTCTCTCTGGCCCTTAGCTGTGCCTTTCCAGTCCCCCACCCTGTTGGATGGAGTCTCCATATTCTTTCCAAAGACTCCAACTCCAGCCAGATATTTTGACTCTATGTTTGAAAGAAATATCACCGAGATGATCTGCTTGCATAACCACTTCCCAGATGTTACATGTCCTCTCAGAAAGATGAGGAATCTCACTCGTACAGTATCCTACAACCATTTGCTTCCTTTATTCTTGTCACAACCACTAAAGTAACACTTATTTATCACTCTCCATGTGCCCATTCATTATCCTAAATATTTATTGTTGTGCCTTTTGTCTAGGCTTCATAAGAATTCTGCAATGTTATTATTTTTAAATTATTATTTCTTTTACAAGCATGGGTGTTTTGTCTGCATATATATGTCTGTGCACCAGAACATGTCTAGTGCCTACTGAGGCCAGAAGAGGGCATTGGATCCCTTAAAACTGGAACTGGAGTTACAGATGTTGTAAGCTGCTATGTGGGTGCTGGGACTCAAACCCGAGTCCTCTGGAAGGGCAGCCAGTGCTCTCTTAACTGCTGCCCCCTCTTCTCCTGCTCAGTGTCATTATTTTAAGTGCCATTTAGAGATAACCCAGACAAAAGAGGACCTAAGCAACTTATCCTGAGCTACACAAGTTAATAAACAAATGCAAGGGCAAGGACGCATATCCAGGACTATCGACCCTAAAGGCATAGGGTCCTTTCCTGTACACAATCCTGCCCTACTCTCCTTTGCCTCAAACAATGACATCATCACTATACCTATCATCCCTAACTGTTGTGGCCTAAGCTCTTTCTGTATAGTCGCTGATTTAAACCTACAAACGTGGATTCCCTTATTATCTGCATCTCATATTTGAGAAAACCATGTCACAGAGAAATCAAATCAAATACTCAAGTCATCTGGTTCGTAAGTGATGAGAGGTGGGATCCAAGGAATTTAAAATACTTACTAAGATGTTTAAAATTGTATCCAAATTTCTGATTTTGTTCTTATGTAGTAGCCTTAATTCAACTAGATCCAACATTTTCAAGGTGTCAACATGCAGAAGAATATACTGACTTACTCAGATTGAAATTCAGTTCAGAGGAGAGTCTGGGGTCTCTCATAAATAAATATGCTCCTTGGAAACTAATTAGAATTTTATAGATAACTCAGATAAGCCAGTATGTCTTTGTTGCATTATTTCATTTAAATGTTCAATAACAACAAAAAATTTTTTAAAAAAAGTGTGTAGTGCACACCTTTAATCCCAGCACTCAGGAGACAGAATCAGGCAGATCTCTGTGAGTTTGAGGTCAGCCTGGTCTATAGAGTGAGTTGCAGGACAGCCAGGGGGAGCTACATAGAGAAACTGTCTCAAAAACAAATGAAAAGTTCAGTAACTGGTATGTATTCAACAGGTGCCCATTGTCTTGGGGAACTAGGAAGTCTAAGAAGACAGGGACTCCATTCCTGTCTTCACAAAGCTCATAGTCAATATCAGAGGTGCAGAAGAAAACCACTGATTACAGTATTGTCCCCGTAGCTAGACAGACCAGGAGCTTTGCTGGGGTGAGCTCTCTGACCTACTCCACTTTCCCTTTACCCAGAATGGAAGCCAGTGCCTGAGAGTAAGGACGTGAATACTTACTAACACACACATGAGCGAAAGGATGTGCTAAACTCTGGAGTATAGGAGGGGGCTAGGTCAGCTGGGGATGGGGAAGAGATTGTGAAAAAGCTCCCAGGTCCTTGAAGGTGATGCTTGAACCGTACTGAAATTAAGAACCAGCCAGAGTAAGCAGGCAAGTGAAGAAAGGGATGAGAGGAAGGGACCAGAGGATTAGAGCACCGTGAGGCATGATGGGTTGGAAGGGGACAAAAAAAAGTCCCTGCCATACCAAGGAAACTCATGGAAACTCATTCATGAGACCAAGGAGCCATATGATAGTTCTCAACACAAATAGCTCGAACTTGACTGTGAAATCATGGAGTGGCCATTGACAGATCACAGCAGAGATGTGCTGGGAACAATTTCAGTTGCCTGTAAGAATATAAACCCTTCTTTCCCAGCTCTCCATAGGGGCAGATGCTGGAGTATCCTGAGTCCTGGTCATCTCAGTCCCATATCAGATTTAGATCGATCACACACACACACACACACACACACACACACACACACACACACACACACACACTCCTGGGGCTTTCCCTGGGAGGTTCCCTTGTCCTTATGGAGAGTAGCTGGGATCATCCCAAAGCCCTTCTTTTCTAGAAAGAGCAACCATGTTATCTATCATACATTGTCTCCTTACATACCCACTAAACCTTTTGGGCGAAAGACTCACATGCTGTCTTCACAAAACCCAGCCGGGTTCTAAAAACATCAGGGGATGGGCTAGAATGACGAGCCCAGACGTCAACAGAAGTAGACCAGGCAGGATAGACAAACTCAAGCAAATTAGGCTTCAGAGCTCAAGCTTCCATCTTTCAAGCAGGACATTACCCCTAAATCCTGGCAGACAGGCCATCACATGCTTCCAGAGAGCAAGTAGCAGCTTTTAAATCTCATCAAAAGAAGGGGTCTGCTTCTGGCATCCGGGAACTTCAAGCCCTTTCTTGCCATGTGGCATGTCTATCATCCCTCTCAAATGCTTTCATTTTATTCTCTGCCTATAAAAGCGGTACATGGCTGTTGTAAAAATTCCAATAATCAGAAAAATTAACCTTTTAAGTGGAAGGTATCTTTATTACACTTACCAGAGCCAACCAGCCTGAAATTTTTGGTAAAACTCTTAGCTTGGATCTTATTCTCAGGTGGACACTGTATTTGTGTTTTCTGCTGAGAAATATCTTAGTTGTGTGATTTTCCTTTTAATACAACATGCACTTAGATTTACGTTGTGACTTCTGAAGTCTATGACATATTCCATTATGTAGATGTAACATATTTTCTAATTCATTCTTCATAGACAGTGAGTTATTTCCAATTGATAAAAACAAAGCTCACAGAGGCAGGTGACAGTGATAAACACCCACCTCACTAAAGCTTCCTCTATTTCTATGGTTTTTGCATGGAATAAAATTCAGAAACTGAGCTGCTGAGCCAAATGGCATGCATGTTTAATACTGGGGCTCCATATTGTCTGCTGGATTGTTCTCCAGCATACTCCCACACCATCAAAATGTCTATTTTGCTGTCTTTCACATCTTGACACATTATTTTTGGTTCCAATCTTTTGTCTATCATTAGGTGAAAATTAGCACCATATTGTGATTTTTACTTTTTATTTCTTGGATTACTAGTAAAGCAGAGGGCCTCCTCAAGTGATCATTAGGCACTTATTCTTATGTAATGTGTTTTCATGTCCTTTGTTCATATTGGATCAGGGATGTTCTTTATGGGAGTTTTAAATTGCTGGAGAAAAAAACCTTATAGTCTAAAATGATAATTTGGTACAGCCACTATTGATAATGTCCATTTTAAAGTCTGTGTAATGTCAGCACTGGATATTTAAACACCAGTTTCCATAACTGGGAAACTGCTCTTCCAGAGAGGTGTTATTTTCAAGGAAATGGATTACAAACCAAAAGGAATTTTTATCTTTATTATTTTTTTTTGTGTAATGGTGGCCTGGTTAGTAAATGCGGTCTGTGACCCACTTTAGCTTAGGTAATCTCTTGCCTTTGCTTGGGTGTATCCCTAGAGACAAGAATGAATTATGAAGACACCACCTAGGGTGTTTTAGAGAGAAAGTTAAGCTTGGCAAGAGCTTGCTCAGCTAGTCTGTGATTCATTTGTTTTACATGGCTAGCCATAAGCTCCCAGAAAGGAATGCATCCACGTCCGTGGCTCGGCCCCCACCCCTACCCCTACCCCCGCACTAGGATGATCTCATGGATCTCAGCAGTGGGGAGGGTGTTGTGCACATTCAGTGTGTTCTGAACCCTAAAAGCACGGCCATGTGGAGAACATCACACTCATTTCTTTTTGGGTCAGCCCAGGTTTCTGCTTCTGCCAGTGTTCTCTAGACTTTGCTTCCATCCTTTCCTTATGTTTCAGGAGATGAGAGAGAATCTAGTGAGCATGTGTATGTGTGTG
>CABHPH010135106.1:17777-38248 GCA_902168325.1 Peromyscus nudipes
GTGTGTGTGTGTGTGTGTGTGTGTGTGTGTAAAACAAACTTAAGGCCAACCTGACCTACATAGAAAGAGGCTGTCGTCAACAAACAACACAGATAAGCATGATTGAGAATACAAAACCCTTAGAGCTGAAAACCCGGGAGGTAGTGCTAACCAATCAGAGACCATTTCAGAATTGCAAGGAAGGCATTGATTCAGACCCCCCTCTAGTGTCCTTGGGCCTTTGCCAGAGGTCACAAAGCTAGACGGTGACATGGCTGGGATGTCTCTCAGGGCTCTCTGCCTTCAGGGTCATTTTTATGTAGCTAGTCTCAGATCACATTGTCTGTCTCCTTTGTTTCACAAGTGTGTGGACCAAGGACTGCTGGGCCCAGCTACTGCATGGAGGGCTTCTTGGCAGAGCTGAGTAATGGATGGATACAAGACCCTACCTTGTAGGGCTGACTCACCTTGGAGATGATGGTTCAACTTTATGAGGGAACATTATTAAATGTGAACATATGTGATTGGGACAAATTGTCAAGGATGGCTTATAACAAAGTAAACTAGAGTCCATCTCTTGTACTTAGTTCCCTATTTAAGGACATTTCATATGAATTCCTATAACAACCCTGCTGACAGCATAATGTCCAATCCAATAAAATCAAGATCAGCGAGACCAATCATTACCTGTGATTTGCAGTGTTCACTAAAGCTGTGTGAGCACTGACCTGCCCCGACCTAGAGATCCCATGTGGCAATGCCAGCCAGACTGTCTCCTCTCTAGTCACTTTTCTTGGTACGGCAGGCAGCGGGGGCTCTACCGGGCTGAGTGATCTTCCTGGCTGTCCTCTGGATCACCGCCCACCAGTTCCTGTCTCTCCACTGCCTGGCTAGTTTTCTACCCACACTGGGGGTTTCTAAGCCTTTCTCAGGCAGGACGGCTATTGAACATTACGTTACTCGAGCTTTTCCTTGGGGTCCTCTTTTCTCCTCAAGTAGTTTATCCCCGATTATTCTGAAGCCAATGTGACCCCTTTCATTTGTTTCTCTTGCTTCTCCCACAGGGGGAATTAGCCCACTGTTTACAGAACGTTATAAGCCATATTTTAAGGACGCAAGCAGTCAATGCGGGTATCTTGTGCAAAGTCATTCTAACAAATATCACAATGAGAATTCAAATCCAATCGCTGACTCCCCCAGTTCTGGCTTTGTTGAAGGACATTCAATCCCTAACTCACTGTACTGAAACCTTATTACTTGTGTTGACTCTCGAAATACCGTATACCCAGGTGTCCTTTGAATAGAACAATTCAAATCGTTTGGCTTTTCCGACTTCCTAAAGAAGGTTCTTACAAGGGCAGTTCTCACAATGAATAATTTACCTTTCTCAGGCTGAAGTTCTACTGAGACCCGACCTTCTCCCAGCACTGTGACCTCTAACCACAACCCTGAAGTCAGCCGGCTGCTATGGCCCCAAGATGGTTTTGGCCTTGTCAGCTTACTGAAATCATTGGTAACTATATCCCCTGTCAGTCACCTTTATATCCCCTTAACTGCTTAAATTGAGGATTCACAACCAAGTGCTTAGAAAACCTGTGACAACAGAGCGCAAATGAGTGCTTTCCAGCAAATTAGTGTGTTAGCTATTGATAGATCTGGTAAACAGCAAGAGTCAAAGAATCAGTTTGCAGTCAAATCATTTCGGCAAACTCTTGACTACTCGAGTTCCCTCTTGGGAGACTCTGTGGTAAATATCAGCACATTAAAGATTCTGACGAGTCCTGTTAAACGGCTGGACGCTGGCTTGGAGGCTCTCAGATGTAGGTTTGGTGGCTCTCAGACATGGGCTTGGTGGAGCTCAGATGTTGGACATGTTTCTTTTCAGACTTGGGTCTTGGCATGGGTGTGTGTGTGTCCTATGTTGAGCATCCTTCAGGATTTGCTCTGGATAAGCATCTAGCTTCAATTCCTGTCTCCTTGTCCAAAGGGGACAATCCTTTTGGGAACCGTAGGCCTTACCCTGTGATTGACAGTGAATGAATTACTCTCCTGGGTCATTGTCCTCATCTATAAACCAAAAAGGATGTGACATCTTATCTCTAGTCTCTTTCTCATTCTTTCATCCTGGAACTTATAGGGCCACAAACTATAGCCTCAAGATAAACCATATCATATTACGTTGCCCCCATCAGGTGTATGTCGTGGAAAGCACGCTGAGGAATGAGTAGACTGGTATGTCTTCTGGAACCATGGGCTTTGTTCAGCCAGGTTCCTGCCTAATGGGACGTCTACAGAGGGGAGAGTGTGGGGGTGTCGGTGGGAGTCAGGCAGCCACCTCCTTGGGTCTCCTGATCTTATTCAGAAGAAGAGGATGATGGGTGTGTCCATCATTCCTCCAAGACATCACTCCAAAACTATTACAGAAAACTGCTCTGGCTCTCTTCCACACCTGGGGTTTTCAGATGTTGCTGGCTGCATTCCTCCGGCTGGGTGGGTATTATGTAAATACTACTTTGGGGGATATTCAGACTAATAATGTATGAATTGGAATATAATGCTGTAATATTAGAGGTGATTTTTTCTGGTTTAACAGCATTTGATCTTGATAATAATATGTTGTCCTACAATACAGAATAGGACAGTGTGATGGTACATTGCTAGGCTATGACATCACATAAACCTAGGGTTGAAGCTGATACTGGATTTAACCAGCTGTTCATCCATGGGTACACTGTTACTCTCTGACCCCCAGACTCTTTATCTATGAATTAGGGCAGTATGTGTGACTCACCACCTGGCTGATACAGCACTGTGAGGTTTGTGTACTCTCGGTACGGTGGCTGTGTAGAAGGTGTTAAAACAATCAAAACAATCACTTCAGACACAAAATGCAAGCAACAAAGGGGATGTGTTACCATGCCAAACCCTGGAGGTGGAATCTCACACAACCAACACAGCCACAGAAAGAATATCTGTGATTTGTGCTTGTTGCAAATATTCATTAGGTAGTCCGCAGTATTGGCCAGACATCTCTTCGGGACCTCATTGTTCATTGTGGAACACTGCCACCTTGTGGACAAATTTGCCACATGCGGGCAAGGAAATCTTGGTACCATTGCGTCATTTAAAGATAAGGCCATTACATTCTGGTTGCTGTGTCTGGGCTCCGCTTCTTAATCTGGAGTCACTTCCAGGAAGAGATGTGGGGATCTCTGCTTGTGAGGAATTTGTCAAATGGATGCAGAGATGAAACCATTCTTTCCTTTAGGTTGATGCTGGTCATGCGATGCGAGGCAAAGATCAGCTCCACCTAGCCCTCTATACCCTTTACAAAGTTTATTGTTATCTGAAATATTTACTTATGTTCGTGTGTGTGTGTGTGTGTGTGTGTGTGTGTGTGTGTGTGTGTACACTTCTTCTGTGCCATCCCTAACTAGAATGGAATGAAGCTTTCTTTTAGAATGCAAAGCCTATCCTTTTAGGGATGCCTCATGTCCAAGAAACATCTGCCTGGTACATAGTAGGTGATCCTAAACATATCTAGCCAATGGGAAACATTAATAATGGCAATAGCAGGAAACACAGCTATTCTTCCTAATTTTCTAGGTGCAGAGTCATTTTGGACATAGATTGTCTCCTTTAATCTTTATAATCACCTTGCTTGGGGAGGGTAACATCACTGCCATTTGGGAGAAATGTCTATATCCTAGAAGTGGTCTTCCCAAGCCAACAATCATAGTTCCTCTTTGTCAGTACTCACTGCCAGGACACATTCAATTCGGTCTCTTATAAAAATGCACAAAATACCCATTTTACAGATTTGAAAGCAATTTCCCAAGGACACTCAGCTCACGCTTAAAACCCAGGTCCCACTTAGTTCTAAGGGCTCCACTGCTTTCCTTACAGCATATAGCTTTGGACGCAAGGATGACCAAGAGTTTTTACATGTCTGTCCTATGAATCCAGACCTGAGTTTTGTCAAAGCCTCTGAGAGAAACTCACTCTCAAGATAAGTCTGAGCTGGATTTCCTGTAGTCATGTCTCTATTGACTTTTAGCTGTTTCCTGCATCTTTGCCTCAAATGTAGACACGATACAATTCATGGAGATACTGTGATATACTAGGTTAGGGATGGATGGATCTCACAGCCCTCCACAACATACCCTATTGCTATCATTTCCATTTCACCAACAGTGAAGCCCAGGTTCTGAGAGGCTAAGTAACTTCCCCAATGGTACCCCAGATCTAACATCCTGGCTAACGCAGGCAGCGGCAGGCAGCTGACCTCCAGGATGCAACCTCGAACCCCAGCAGCCCTTCTGGAAGCTAGTCCTGATGCCTTCCCTCTGCTGCCACAGGAAAACAAATCTCCCAGGACTGCACTCCCCAGAATTATGCAGCTCAGAAACTGTGCTATAGTTGGCAGTCGTGGGGCAAGGGGCAACCTGCAGCTAGCTTCCTTCCCCTCTGTGTTTGCAGTCTCAGCCTACGGCCACTCTTCAGTTAGTTTCCATCTGTAGGCACAGCAACTCCCTAGGGATATACAGGCCAAAAAGAGACCAACTCAGCCAAGATCCCAAAATATCTTCACTGCGGTGAGTGAGCTAGTGACAGAGAGGAGGAAAAATTTCCCTTTGATTCCCTGGATCTTTCCCAAAGGCAGCCCACTCAGCTTACGTAAGGCGCAAACACCACTGAGGGATACAACCATGGCCCCAGGAATCTAGGACAACCCTGCCAGTTACATATTAATTAAGTTATTTAGGGTCCACCCACTTGCCTTTTGGGCAAAGTTGATTCTGTGTGAATATTACATTGCATGACCCAGATCACCAGACCTGGGCAAAGGAACCAGTCATCACCCAAAGACAGCGGCAAAGCCATTCCAAGAGATAACAGTTCAAACAACTCCCCTCTTCCTTGAACTCTTCTTTTGATGCACCAGGAAGCAGTATTTGGGAAGACTTCTGGGTCTCAACACATTCGCTTATACAAGCTTCTATGCATGCAAGCACCCGTGTAGTCAGACATTTTGAATAAATATCTAGTAGCAATCATTCACCTCTATCTCTGCTCACCACCAGAGGCTAGGGACATCAAAGTGAATTAGAGAAAGACTGCGCTGGTGTTTGGTGAACCACGGGCTCTCAGGGTTGTGTTGAAGTGAATGTTGAATGACACCTCCCTTAGTTTAATGTGTCAGACCAAAAGGCAAGAACAGGGACACTGGTCGATGACATTTGTCAATGACACCAGTAACTCCCTTGCTGAATCAGATGGTGTTGTCAGTGCTGAAGGGCTAGCTCCATCCATTTCTAGAGGGACTCAGACACTGTGGCACACCTCTCAATTTAATCTGCATTATTAATGTCTTTACATTAGTATTTGAAATCTAGACAAACAAAACAGTAAATCAAACACTGGTTTGCAGTGTTTGCCAATTTTCAGATACAGACACGGGCCAACTTTAAAGTCACTGGGCATGGCATTTGAAGGGATGCAGAATACAAATGCCTACCCTTCTCCAGGGCCTAACTACACGTAAGTGTAGCAATTAGGAAGGGATGTGTTTTGAGCTCTTATTTTTAATTTAAATATGTTTAACTGTAGGTTTCTGTACTTGGATTTCAGACAATGCTGTGATTAACAGCTGGCTTGCAGCAGTTCTGGACACTGAGTGGCTAACTCCAGCAAGTAAGACTGGTCAGCTCCAGCATGCCACTGACTGGATAGCATCCATATCTGAGCAGTTTAGGCATGAGCTGAGAAAGAACTGCCCCAGTGTGAGACACTTTATAAGAAGGGATATCAAGACACTGAGGAGCATTTAGAGGTAGGTTCAGTTTGGGTATCTGGAGAAGCTTTCAGATTCAAAATGTTATTTGAGATATGCAGCCAACAAGACACTAATTCTGTGATGCTTGGCATGTGGCTTCCATGGAGAACAACACTATTGCAAACATCTAGGGAGGAAAGCAAGCAGCGGAACCTCTTAGGAATGGTGTCTCAGGGCTAGAGAGATGGCTCAGTACCTAATAGCACTTGCTGCTCTTACAGAGGACCTATGTTCAGCTCCCAGTACCAGCAGTGGGTGGCCCACTCACAACCTCCTGTAACTCTAGCTCCAGAAAATGGACGTGTTCTCTTTTAGTACACATACATGCATGGAGCCACTCTCCTCTTCTAGCATGCATGTGCGCGCACGTGTGCGCATGTGCACACACACACATACACACATAGCCACTCTCTTCTAGCACACACACATATACACATAGCCACACGTAAATAAAAACAAATCTTAATAAAAAGAGAAAAGAAATAGTATGTCCGTATGACTGGAGAAAAGTGTTCACAGCAAGGCAGTGATTTAGAGCAGGATTAGGGAGGAGACAGGACTGTCAACTCTGCACTAAGTCAACCTTGTCTTGCTGGACAGGAAGGGACAAGGCTTGGGACTCTGTGGTTATCCAGGAGAGAGTTGGAGGTTGCTGCAAAGGGAATGGATGAAAACAGAAGAAATCCAGTGGTTGTATCTACTGGGTGAGGTCATTGAGCATGTGTGTGAGCAAGTGTGAGCGTGAGAGAGCATGTCCATGCATGCATTCGTGTGCGTGTGCATGTGCGTGCATGTGTGCATGTGCGTGCATGTGTGCATGTGCATGTGTGCGTGTGCACGCGCGCGCGTGTGTGTGTGTGTGTGTGTGTGTGTGTGTGTGTGCGCGCGCGCGCTGTGTAGAGAGCAGAGAATGTTGAAGGAAACAGTCAAGAACGATACTCAGGTTACTGATAAAAGCCACCAAGTACTTATGGGGTAAGACTCGGATTAGAAGCTGCCCATGTGACTGGCAAGTAGGAGAGTTAGGGCAACAGAAATAGTGTTCTAAAGAGGAAGAGTGAAAGGGCACACAGTTGACGAGATGACTCCCAGGGTGCAGTCCTTGTCTTCTCAGATCCAGCAAAGTAGCAGGAGAGAACTGACTCCTGAGAGCTGTCATCTGACTTCCATGTGACCACCATGGCATGCACGTGCCTACACACACACACACACACAGACACATACACGTAAACACGGATAAGCTGTTGAGTTTTCATTTTACCATATGGATTTAGAAGATTTTATGAAACCAAACCATCTTGCTTTTCTTCTGTGAGGCATGGGTTCCCATCATAGTTCAAAATGTAGAACTTGTTCCATGTTAATTTCTAGAATGTTCTGTTTTTTTGTTTTTGTTTTGAGGATCTATCTTTGATATACATGGAGTTTATTTTGATTTAACACGAGTAAGAGTTCTTTCTTTTCCATATTGTTTACTCAGTTGTTGCAACAACAATTTTCCACTATTTCATTTGAAAGCCTGTAGATTTTGCAGGCCAGAGAAAGGGCGGAGGTCGTCAGAGTCATGCAGGTGATGAACATGACTTTGAATCTACAGTCAGAGCTAGGGGTCCCTATTTCCAGAAGAGTTTAACTGCTGGAGTTCATGCCTTCCCTATATTTTGATCCTAAATGACCCTAATACATTCACTTGTTGAAGCTTACTCATCAGGATGATGCCACGGGAAGGTGGTGAATCCTTTAGGAGACGGGGCCCAGAAGGTCCTTATGTCACTGTGGTCTGGTCTTTTGCTCTGCCACACACTGCTGCCATGATGTGCTGTCTTATCACAGGCCAAAAAATGGGGCTAATGGATTACAAACTGGAAACTCTAAATGTGAGCCAAAGCGAGCCTTTTCTTTTTGCAAGTTAGTTAACTCAGGCATTTCCTTACAGGCCCACAGGGCTCCTCATCTCTACAGGACTGCACCCTGTAAACTCTCATATTCCTTCTGTAGGAGCTGATGGAGCAAATAGACAAGCCCTTCCTGTTTTATATTCCTGTCCACATAGATTAACCTCAGTATTTCTGGGCACAATTTTCCTTTTGAGGTACCCATATCTCAGTGGGAAACTCTCGCCTTGACCTTTATTCCTACAACAGCCGAAGGGCACCATGGCTTTAGTCCATAGCTAAGTAGGAGGTCAGTAAGGGCCGAGGTCATTGGGGTCACATGAGGTGATGAGCATGACTTTTAATCACAGTCAGACCTGTGGGCCTGGAGTTTTGAAGATTTCATTGCTCACATGTAAATCAACCTCGGTTTAGAGAGAAAGGGCTAGTCAAGGAGGCATTGGGAACACTACCAGCAGAGTTTGGGGTAGAAGTGGTGTATTTTTAGAAGTCTTTGGTAATGTTCCATAGCAAACCTAAATGAGAAATGAGTCAGCTCTGTGTAGAGAAGTGACCGCATCAGAAAATGATGGTATGCATCATCAGCACTCATGTGAGTGGGTAGCATGGCAGAGGCTCGGTGGTAAGGGGTCCTTGCTCCCTCCAAGGCTGGCCACAGTCCACCCTTCTCTAACATCTGAAACACTCATCTGGAAGCACAGGAGCAAATGATGACTTTAATTGAAGCTTTGCAGCATCGAATTTTTTCCTCCAGGTAACAAAGAGTCAGGAAAATCAGGTGAGAACACATTAAACTCTTGCAAATCTATTCGGAATTTGGGCACAGTGTACTAACTGAACTTGAAAGCAAATAAGTGATCGAGAGGGACTGGAGAGACAGCTCAGCAGTTAAGAGAGTGTTTGCTGCTCTTGCAGTGGCTCAGAATTTAACTCCCAGCACCCATATTGGGCAGTTTGCAACCGTTTGTAACTTCAGTTCCTAGGGATTCAACACTTGCTTCTGGCCTGTGTGGGCACTCCCCCTCAGGTGCACATCCCCACACACAGTCACAAACACAGACATAAAAATAAAATGTTTTTAAAAGGCAGGTAAATCAAAGGAGACAAATCCAGCCTCTGCTCTGCAATAGGTTGAATTTGTACTATTACTAACACACAGGAACATGGCACTTCCTCATACCTGCTACTAACACACTAGCATAGACTTCCTATCACACAACCAGTAACACCCACTAGCATAGTGCTTCTTATGTACAAGACACTACTAACACACACTAAGGCAATGCTTTATATACTATATATGGCTGAAAGCCTTTTAATAAACAATATTCAAAACTAACCACGAGGTAGGATCTGCTGATCTTTCCATTTCACACATTAGAAAATGGAAGTCCAGAGGAGGCAGGGAAGGGTCAGGCTAGCTAAAGACTCCACAACTAGAAAGTGGTCAAGGAGGATTTTGGAGTACATTATCCACATGGTCTCAACCACTGAAATGGCTGTCTTTCTAAGCAGACTTGGCTCTGTACAACATGAGAAAATGTCACATTGATTAATTTTTTTTCCACTATAGGCATAGAGAATAAGTCCCACTCCTGGTAAGGAATTTGAGATGTGGGCACACAGGAGGAGATTGATGGAGGAAAGGGAGGATGGAAATAATATATACACACTATTTAAGAATCCTCAAATACCATATAAATTTAAAAAGTTTACATTCATTCAATCATTCATTCATTAATAAATCTTTGAGTATTAAGGAAACTTGAAACATTTAAGCTGGGGTGTACACTTGTGATCCCAGCACTCTTAGTGCTTGGGTGGGTGGAGGCAGAAGGCCAGCCTGGGCTACCTAGTGAGCCTGTGGGTGGGATGCTGCTTAGTGACAAGCACCACCTAGCATGCACAGAGCCCTGGGCTCCACCACCAGCAACTCAAATAAATAATAGAAACATGTAATACCAAGTTTCCATATTAACCATCTTAAGGGCACAGGTCATCAGTTTAAAGTCACACTGTGCAATCAAACTCCAGGCCTTCTTTACAAAACTAAAGGTCGGTATAAGTCACCAGATAACTCCCTTCCTACCCTGCTGGCCACCACCATGCCACTCTGTCTTTCCATGAGATCCAACACTCTTGATGTCTCTATGTACAAATAAAGCACCATTTGCCCTTTTTGTGATGGTTTATCTCACTTAGCACAGTGTTTTCAAGTCCATCTCCCAGCCAAAGGAGAGACCCCAGAAGGACATAAATACCAGGAGAAAACCTTTGGGGTTTTCTTAGGAGCTGCCTACTATAAACATTCTTGTAAGGCTTTAAGGAGAAGAGAAAAACCAGAATTTCATGTCCATGCTGTTGCTTATGTCAGAATTTCTTCCTTTATGAGACTTAATAATGCTTTACTGTGCATATATACCACATCTTATCTATGTATTTCTAAGTTAGTAGAAAATCAATTTGTTTCTGCCTTTTAATTGTTGTAAATGATGCTGCTATATACCTGGGTACAAACATCCCTTCAAAACTCTTGGTTTTAAAATGTTTTGTTAGAAAATGTTAATTATACGAAATGATGGGTATCACTGTGTGCTGTGGGATGGTCTTTCTGTACGCTGTGAATATGTGTTGCTACCATTGGTTAATAAAGAAGCAGGTATGGCCTATGGCAAGGCAGAATAGAGCCAGGCAGGGAATCCAAGCAGAGACAAGGAGAAGGCGGAGTCAGAGGAGACACTGAGCACTGCTGGGGGAGCAAGATGTAATGGAACACAGGTAATACCATGAAGCCACATGTCAAAACATAAATGAACAGAAATGGGTTGAATTAAGTTGTAAGAGCTAGTTAATGGTAAGCCTGAGCCATAGACCAAATAGTTTGTAATTAATATTAAGCCTCTGACTGGCTATTCGGGTACTGGTGGGTGAGAGAGATTTATCCACCCACAATTGGTACCCACCGTTGGGCATTGATCCACATAGACCTGAAAAACCTTAAAAAAGATTCTGAATGCACAGGAATGGAGCCAAGAGCAGCTTCCTAGTTCGTGTCTCTCATGGGGGCCACAGGACAGAGACACTGTGGCATTTGAGCTTGAGCACAGCATGGCGGATTCCTGCCTTGGTACACATAGGCATCTGCAAGCCATACGGTACACTGCATGGATGATTTTCTTTTTGCTAATATAAACAAAAAGGTTTCTGGGTTACACACTGCTGGATGAGGCATACATCCACTGCTTTCCAGAGTTGACAGTGAGCATGGCTCCCAGAGCTGGCGGTAAACGTACCTCCACTATGTTCGGAAGCTGAACAGAGCAGAGCTAGCACCCAAAGCCACAGATTCGGTCCTAGCTGCGCAGCTTAACAGTTTAAAAACTCTACTGATCAAAAAAGGATTACAAATACAAGTCTGGATGTTTTTGTTTCCACAGAAGATGAGAACCTGTGGATTGCTTCCAGGTTTGATCGACCACATCCTCTGAAAGGTCTCCAGTGACAGCCATGGCCCAGATGATCCAACATCCAGAACAGCTTCAAAGCAACTCCCTGAGACGATGCAACCTCACAGACTACTACAGTCAAGACTTGACCATAATTCTAAATTTTCTCAGGATCCTTATAAGATTGCCAGTGTCCCCAACTTGCAGGAAGTAGTATGAAAAGCTACACCCAAACTCCCAAAATATTGTTTGTAGATGTTTGTTTTTATTTAAAGGGGGTTGATTATAAATGCAATCTTTTTCTAAAGAAAAAAGGGGGCCATTATATAGAAATGATAAAAAAAGATAGATTATTGAATCTACACTGATCCAACCTCCCCAAAAAAACCAACCGTTAATCTCAAAATACTTTACATTGGTATGGATTTGGTTTATTGATACAAATTTAAAATCCATTTTGTTATACTGTATGTATAGTTCTACTCTTGTTTAAGATATTAGGTTTACGCAACTCATTTAAAATTGTAATACATCATCGAGAAATACAGATAAATAGTCATCTATGATAATCAAACTTATGGTCAGATTAGTTAAGTTTTCTAGGTATACAAAGATATATTTCAATTAGGTAGGATCTTCAAACACTTCAAAGACCTATAGAATATGGCATTTAAAATATTTTAAGAACTTAGATTTTTCTGGGCATGTTTGCTCCTGGCAGCACCAATTACTTTAAAGAGGATGAAGGACATTGAAGAACTCATTATGGAATTTGCTGTCTTTGTAGCAAAAGTTAACCAATGTGCAAAAAAGTGTCCTTGCCTTGACTGCTTGACAGTATGCTGTATAAACTGGACATTCAGGACCCTTAGGAAGGTGACCACTGAACTTTGCCAAAACAAGGTGAGTTGGTCCTTTAAGTTCCTGCTTCTCATGGGAGACTGCCAGACATTCTGCAGGACACAGAGAGAAGCAACTGACAAACTTTGCCAAAATAAGCAGAACAGTCCTTCAGATTTCCTGCTTTATTGAAAAGTCTGCCAGAGACTCTAGGCCTGTAGGCTGAAGATGGATGCCCCAACACTGCAGAGGAATGTTGGTGACTGTCCAGGCAGCCAGATCTCTCTGTCATTTCTAGAATTTTGCAAGTTGCTTACAATGCATTTCCTGTTTACTCAGATAATATTATATCCTTTTTGGGATCTTTGATGGAGTTGAAGACTAGATAGTTAGGATTATAGTTTTCCTTAATAATAATAAAAGGTAAATTAAATATGAAACTTTAGACTCACAAAAATAGGATAGATGATAGACTATTTTCTTTAATTTTGCTAATACAAACAGACTAGATATTGTAGCTATAATTCTTGCTTGAGAACCATTTTGTTATATGTAATTTTACTATATTAAAATGAAAACCTTCCTGCTGTGGAATAATGTTCTTGTCCACTGGTTTAATAAAATGCTGATTGGCCAATAGCCAGGCAAGAAGTATAGGTGGGGCGAGCAGACTAGGAGAATGCTGGAAAGAGAAAGGGTGGAGTGAGAAGTCGCCAGCCAGACACAGAGGAAGCAAGATGACAAGGCAGAACTGAGAAAAGGTACTAAGCCACATGGCTAAACATAAATAAGAATTATGCATTAATTTAAGTATAAGAACTAGTCAGTAATAAGCCTGAGCTAATGGCCAAGCAATTAAACACTGAGCACTGCTGGGGGAGCAAGATGTAAAACACAGGTAATGCCAGGAAGCCACATGGCAAAACATAGATGAATAGAAATGGGTTGAATTAAGTTATAAGAGCTAGTTAATGATAAGCCTGCATAATAGGCCAACTAGTAATTAATATTAAGTCTCTGGATATTTGGGTACTGGTGGGTGGGAGTGATTTATCTGTCTACAACTGTGCTACTTTGAATTGTTTTTGAGATATGTACAAGAGGGGACTAATTTAATTTTTTATTTTGTTTTTTGAGTTAGTGCTCCACTAGGCAGCCTTAGCTGGCCTGGAACTCAATATGTAGAACAGGCTGGCCTTGAAGTCAGAGATCCATCTACCTTTGTCTCCCAGTGTTGGGATTAAAGATGTGGTGATGCCCAGCTATTTTTAATGGGGGGGGCACCATTTCACAGTCCCACCCAGTACACAGATCCCCTAATTTCTCTAGTGCTCACCAATCTTATTTTCTGTTTTCTTTAAATGTCATCTTGGTGGGTTTGAGCTGAAGTTATTTTGATTTGCATTTTCCTAATGATTAGTAATGTTGAGCTTTTTTTTTTCATTTACTTACTGACTGTACATGCTCTCTGGAGAAGTATCTACTGCAGACAGTTAATATTGTCAACTGGACAGGACCTAGAATCATCCACGAGTGATCAACTGTGACAGAGGGACTCCTAGTTTAAGTTATGAGTATACCTGTGACAGATTTTCTTGATTACAAAAGTAGGGGCACCTGGATGTGTGGAGCATCTGGATGTAGGGAGCACCTGGATGTGAGGAGCACCTGTATATGAGGAGTACCCCTGGATGTGAGGAACACCTAGATGTGGGGCACCTTTCTGCAGCAACCTAGATGTAAAGGTCTGAGGGACAGCTTTCGCTTTGGCCTGCGTTTGCCTCACATCTTTGTTGGCAAGTTCATCTACGCTGTCGCTGTTGCTGCTACCATTGTACTATCAGCCTCTGCTACCATCAGAGCCCAGCCTCTTGAGCCTTCCAATGTAGACTGAGCCAGGGGCTCCCCAGGAATCCTCTAGACTTTCATCTCTACTTTGGAACTACTGAGACATCCAGCCTCAGGGACTAAGCATCTACTGTTTTTTCAGTCTTTTCAGTATGAAGACAATCATTGACTGCCCAGACCATATGGTGTAAACCAGTTTAATAAATCTCCATTCAGTGTATACCCATCCTATCAGTTCTGTTCCTCTGGAGAACCAGGACTAACGCACAAGTCCTTATAACTTTTAATTGATCTGTTTCTCTTGTTAAGCTCTAGAAATCCTTTATGTATTCTAAATGCCAGTTCACTCTTCACAAATCTCTTTTTCATTCTGTGGAAAGTTCACTCTGTGAGCTGTCCCATTTGCTGCATAGAAATTTATACATTTCAAATTAGTCCAATTTGTCTGTATTTATTTTTATTTTCTTTGTTTTAATATCACATCCAAAAATTATTGCCAAAGCTTTGTTGTTGAGGTTAAGAGTTTCATAATTCAGGTTTTATATTGAGGTCATGATCTATTTTGAATTTTTATATATTATGTAGGGTAAGGACACAGCTCCTAATTTTCTTAGCTGATGGCCAGATATGCTAACAATGTGCTGAAAAAAGATTCCCCTTCCTGTGAATTTGAGCATTCTTTGGTTCATACAGCAAATCCCTATGTATATCAAGATATTTCTGCATGTTCCATTGAGCTATTTATCTATTTTGGTTCCAGTGCCATATGGATACATTTATGTAGGTTATATTTATATTCTAATTAAGCAGGCAAAGTTCCTGTTCCTTATTCTTTTTTGTTTTGAAGTCTTCTTGATGTGTCTTTGCAAACTGATTTCTTCCTGACAATTTTAATACTTTTTTTCTTTTTAGAGCTTCACGCATGAGCACTGCATCTATATCACTCTCCCCACATCCAATTTCACCTGTGCTCCTCCCAAATTCATGATCTCTTCTTTATTATTGTCCAACACACTCTCTCACACATATGCACACATACACACTCATATGTAATCTATTGAGTCCATTTAGCTTTGCTTATATGTCCATGTGTTCAGGGATATCCACTTGGAATTAGACGACCTATGTGAGACCCTGCCCTGGAGGAAAGCTATTCTCCCTCTCTCAGCAGGTACTGACCACCTTAGCTCTTTTCCTAGGGTGGAACTTCCCATTGGAATTGGAATGTCAACAGGTGTTGTCATTTTAATGATATTCCCATTATCCTACAAAGGTCCTCACCTCCCTTCTTCACCCCCATCAAAACGTACAGATCAAGAAAAGTAGATGAACCAAAATTTGCATTTTGTAATTTTGCTATCTCTTTTTATATGCTTCTCCAGTAGTGTGTCATTTATCTGATAACATCTTCACCTTTCTGTTTTCTCAAGGAAAACAAGCTAACACAACACAAGAAGCTTAGAGTCACTCTTGAGTGGACTGAGAGCCTGGTCATTGGTACTCAGCACCATCATGTGCTGTGGTAACTGATTCAACTATCCTCCTCTTTCAAGACCATTTTTCTTCATATTCAAATTCATAGTTCAGTCATGACAAGGACCAAGACCTCAGGTCCTTAGAAAATTAGCAAAGCCTTTCCCCACATGAATCAGGCTCAGAAATGAAAGCCTTCTTCCTTTGGTCCAAGTGCAAGTGTTTGTGGATGACTGAGCAGTGTGTACAGAACCTAGCAGCTCCAGCTTCCTCCTTCTAGATGTTTATGGCCTGAGACTGCTCACCTACAGACACCTACAGAGAGTAGCTAACTCATTTCCTTGTGCTGTGTATGGTAAATACACTGAGGTTCATGGTGGTGGCATTAATAGGTATGGCTCCAACAGAGCCCACACAGCCTATCTGACCCCAACTTTAATGTGTCTGTGTGTGCTGTTTCTTTAATGTAGTAGGTCCTTTTCCTCATTCTCTCACAACCCCTAGTCAGGTTAAGATACTGAGCCTCACTGGTGGTGGCACCCTTGAATAATGATGTCTTAGTCCCTATGAAGATGGGTCTCTATACTGCCCTTTTGTATGTTGTTATATTTCCCCCTAGCAAAATCAATTATTTCACATATTATTTACCAACCCTCACTGATGTTGAGAATTCAGTTGGTATTATATGGAAGGCAATGGTCCTCTTCTATTTGGGATTTTTAAACTTAAAAATTGAGAAAAATTAGATGCACGAACAGGCATAGAAAGTAATACAGCGTATTTAATACATAGTGCCCTTTGCCCATTTATCTCATGGCAATGTGTTGTATAACTACTCTATAATATCACAACCAAAATATTGACAGAGATACAATAAGGTACAGAACATTTCTATCCATGGGGATCCATCATGCTTCCCTTGTATAGTCACAACTCTCTCCTTAACTCAGCAGCCACAAGCCTGCTCATCAATCTGCTAGCTGGGTCATTGCAAGGATGTTATACACACAGAATTGAGAAACTAAATATACAACCTGATGTGACTAACCATGCAAACTGACAAAAAGAGAACACTGACCCAGGATGCCAAAGCCACAGCCTCTGCCAGAGTTGGCCTGAGTGCTGAGAACTTACTTTTCACTTTGACTTATAATTTAGCAGTAGCCTGAGAAACCACGTGTTCCTGAAGCCAGCTACATTGTGGGCTTTGCTCCTGGCTGGTCCTTGTTTCCATCAATATTCTTGCTGCTATTCACTCTGAGCTTATTTTGTTATTCCAGGTCTTGAGGCAGAAACTTAGAATATTGATTTGAGACTTTCTCTCTTCGAAGTTAGTGCTATAAATTTTCCTCCTAGTATCAGTCATACTCCATAAATTTTGATACATTTTATTTTCATTTCTGTTCAGTTTGATACACTTATTTCCCTGGAGACTTCCCCTTGGGACCCATGGGTTACTTAAGGTGTTTTTTAATTTCCAAGCATTGGGAAGTGTTTCTGTTATCTTTCTTCTATTGACTTCTAGTTTGATTCAGTGTGGTCAGAGAATGCACTCCGCATGATTTAATTATATGAACCTTGGTGAGATTTGATTCATAGTGCTTGAGATTGTCTTAGTCCCAAAGCCCCTTGAAAAAAATTCATTGTGCTCTGTGGGATGTGGGCTTTAAAAATGTATACAGAGAAAATATTAAGACAGTTTTAATATCCTGCTGATTGCTGCTGTAGTCTTCCATATTCTTACTGTTTTCTGGCGAGTTGCCTTATCAAATGCTAAAGCAGCACCTTTATAGTCTCCAGCTATGATTATGGAGACGTCTGTTTCTTCTGGCAACCATATTGGTTTTGCCCAATAGAGTTTGCAGCTCTGTTGTGTGATTGCATGTGTTTAGGGTTGGTAGGTTGGCCCCTCTTTCTTCCTGCAGTTTTCTTTGTCCTGGAATGAACATGCTACTTTCCTGCTGACATGTTTATGTATGAATTTTTAATCTTTTTATTTTCAGTTTGCTCATATTCCTATATTTGAAATGACTTTCTTAAAAACCACATATAATTTGGTTATTAGAAAATTAACCCTGCCCTCTTCATGTTAAATGATGGAGTTAGATTTATGTTTGTTAGCTTTTGATGCATTAGGGCTTATGTTTGTCATTTTATAGTTGGTATTTGTTTTGTTTTTATTGTTTGTAAGGTACTTGAACATTTTTTAGAGTTCATATTTTTTTAAAAAATTATTTTTAGTGTATGAGTGTTTTGCTTGCCTATGTATTCATGAATGCTTGGCGTCTGTGAAAACCAGAAGAGGGCATCAGGTCCCTTGAAATTAGAGACAGATGTTTGTGAGCCACCATTGGGGTGCTGGAAATCAAATCTGATCCTTTGGAAGAGCAGCCAATGGTCTTACAACTACTGATTCATCTCTCAGCCCCTAGATATACATTTTCATATCTGCCTTCCTCTCCTTTTTTCCTTTTCAGGGTCTCATGCAGTCCAAGATGTCCTCAAATTTTTTTTCAAGATGACCTTGAACTTCTGGTCCTCTTGCCTCTGGTTTTCCAAGTATTGGGATTCTATATGTGCACCACTATGCCCAGTTCTGTGGGGTACCGGATACAGAACCCAGGGCTTCATGCATGCTCGGCAAGCCTTCTACCAACTAAGCCAAACCAGTTGATATCTAGTGTTTTTGAGTATGTGTCTTTGTACAAGTGCTAAGATGCTTTTCTAGACATCACAGTCTACTGCTGTGATTGCTTTATTAGTTCTAGTGAAGTATAGATGCCTCTCTTTATATTTCTCCATTTGCAACTATAGCTATCTGCAATATTTTTACTACATACATTTAGAACTATATTTGGTAATATTGCAATTTTGCTTCAACCATGAAATACAACACAAAACTCAAGAAATGGAAAAGCTACTGTATTTTCCCAGTCTTTAGCCTGCATCAGTGGCTCTCAGCCTTCCTAATGCTGTGATCCTTTCATACAGTTCCTCAGGTTGTGGTGACCCCTCCTCTCCCCAACCATAAAATTATTTTTGTTGCTACTTCATAACTGTAATTTTGCTACTGTTATGAATCATAATGTAAATATCTGATATGCAGGATATCTGATATGTGACCCCTGTGAAAGGGTGGTTTGATCTCCCAAAGGGTCATGACCCATAGGTTGAGAACCACTGACCTACACAGGCTAATACTCTTTATCATTTCTTTTGAACTTTTAGAGACTTTCATTTAGAATTATTTTATTGGCAGATACTCTTAGTTTTTCTTCATCAGAGACTATCTCAATTTCTTCTTTATTCCTTAAAATTCTTTATTTCACTGTACATTTATAATTATGTGTATGTACTGCATGTTATGACTTATGAATAAATTACTAAATTAAATTAAGCTAATTGCCATATCACCTCAAATATTTTTCATGTACTCATGTTGAGGGTACTTGAAGTATAATCACTTAGCAATATTGAAATGTATATATTAACCATATGCAGTGCAATAGATTTTAAATAAAATGCCTTATTCAGTCTGTCTGCCTCAGTACCTTTTGGCTATCATCTTATATTTCTCACTTCCCAGCCTCTAATAATTTTTATTCTACTCTACTATGACTTTGACTGTTTTTTGATTTCACAATTAAGAAAATATAATGTCTTTTTGTGCCTGCCTTAGTTCATTTAGTGTATTTATCCCTAATTTTTATTTTTTATAAAAATTTTAAAAAGTATTTACTTATTTTTATTTTATGTGTGTAGCTGTTTTGCCTGCATTTATGTTCATGTACCACACATGTACAGTGCCCACGGAAGCCAGAAAAAGGCATCAGCTCTCCTGTGGCTGGTATTATAGAAGGCTGTGAGTCACCATGTGGGTGCTGGACTTGAACCCAAGTCATCTGGACAAGCTGCCAATGCTCTCAAACATTGAGCCATCTCTCCAGCTCCAAAGACTGTTCTTTGTTTAAAGTGGGTGACTAATATTTAACTTCATGTACAAAGCATATTAGATATGTTTCACTTGTTTATTCATCCAAAGACAGTTCGACTAATTCTACAACTGTTGTGTATTATGCTTCAATGAACATGGAAATACAGTATTATTGACCAAGACTTTTAGGTAAATACTCAAAAATAGGTTTCTTGAGTCAGTTAGTAACTATTATATTTTCAGTTTTTTGAGGAATATTCATTGTTTTCCATAATCATCATGCTCATTTACATTCACACCAACAGTGTACAATTATTCCCTTTTCTCCACATTTTTGTCAACATTTTTGTCTTGTTAATGATAGTCATCCTAGCAGAGGTGAGAAGATGGGTCACTGTGGTTTTAATTGTGGTTTCCTAATAATTCTATTGCTCTATCAGTTCAGTGATACCATCCCTGTCTTCCTCATTCCGTTTAAAAAGACTTAATTCTACTTACGTGTATTTGGGTGCATCTTGATGAGTTTATAGCACCTCAGATGCCACAAAGAGGTGTCTGATCCTGGAACTGGAGTTACAGGCAGTTGTGAGCTACCCTGTGTAGGTACTGGGGACAAAGCCTGATTCCTCTGTAAGAGAAGTGCTTTTAACTGCTGATCCACTTCTCCAGCATCTCTTCACTCCAGTTTTGATCACAGCTATTGATCACTTAGGTTTTTTGATCACATCTACTTAGCTCTATTTGGCTTAGTTCTAAAATTCTTATTTGTTACTTTGCATAGTCTCTGTGTTGGTTGAGCATGTCTGTATTTGTTTAAGTAGTGCTTAGAATTACTTGTTTGAGGCTGGTTTTTTTTTTGTTTTTATGGTGGCCGATTTAAAAATCTTCGTTAGGCAAGTCTCACATCTTTGTTTCAGGGTCAACACTATTTCTTTCAGTTCATGGAATGTCTTGTTCTTTCTTCAGTAAACGGCTTTCAATGGAAACTCATACTTGAGTGTTAGGCAGCTTTGGATATTATTTAACTCCTCTGTTCTACTGGCTTTGCTTTCTACACTGTTCTGGAAGGGAACTGAGATGGCAACACCATCTTGCACTGCTTTGTAAGGTTAATGACCAGGCTCCTCACCTGGTCTCTACTGATACCTGAGGGACTTTTCACTATTACTGAGTACGGTGTGTGTGTGTGTGTGTGTGTGTGTGTGTGTGTGTGTGTGTGT
>CABHPH010135107.1:4096-28612 GCA_902168325.1 Peromyscus nudipes
ACCCAACAGAACAGTTTTAAAAGTTAAAATTCAGTGTCTAGGTCACAGAAGTAAAATACATAGGATGGTTTATCTGATGCATCTGGTGGTAGCCTTGATGGAGTTTGGTGTCCAGGTTTCCACTCTCTAGCACCTGGCTGTCCCTGGCAATACCTACGGAAGGTAGGCCAGAAAGCCTCATATATAGTTAGAGCATCTTCACATTGTGATTGTATTAGTTGTGGACCCTTGTGGAGGCAATCCTGTCCATTCCTCCTGTTTTCTCAGTGAGACTGAGGCTCACAAGGATTAATTCACACAGTTCCAGCCACCCAGGGTAGTGCCAGAGCTTCCCCTCTGGATCCTAGACTAGCACCCTCACCTCTTCCCAGGACTCCATTCTGAGTCCTTCTCAAGGCTCCCAGGTGTGCCGTGTAAATACCAGAAGTGACTCTATGAGCTGAAGACAAGTTCTTTACTTCCCATTGCTGGTCCTTGGAGAGAAATGTGACCCCTGACATCAAGAAAACAAGCGTGTGACTTGTGCTGTGTCTCACCGAGATCTTCAGGAGTAGCCCTGTCTGTGGCAGAGTCCAGATATTACAGGCTTAGCCAACCTCTCTGGGTTTGGCTGTAGCCAAAGGGGGCAGATTGCAGCTGCCCCAGTAGCCTTGACCCAGCCACATTTTATGGCTTGTAGCCACTGATAAGGCCTAAATCCCAGTGCCTTGTCCCCAGGTAAGTGGAGGACAAGGCTCTCACTCAGGATGACTGAAGAGGCCCCCGTGAAGTTCTCCCCACTCTGCAGCAGCTCTAGCTAATGAGAGCATACAGCTTGAGCCTTATACTCAGGACAATGGTGAGGGCTCTCTAAGCTCCTGCAGCACAGCTGTGCTTGGGCTGTTGTCTGCCCTCATAACCGAAGAGACATTGGAAATGCTTGAAAATGTATCTTTAGTCCCCCTTCTTACATGCTCAAAACCCTTCACATGCACCCAACCTCATAAGGACTCATCCTTTGGTTTCAGGCAGACTGCACAGTCCACCTTTTCTATTAATTTCTCTTAAATTCTCCTTTTAGCATGCAGCCCTCATGATCTGACCATGCTGTTTCCCAGAAGGTTTCAAGAAAACTGGTTATGCAAGTGACATTTCCTGTTTACCCACATTTAATAATTAATGACTGAGGATGGTGCATTACAACCAGAGTGTCTTGATGTCATTTGTTTGAGATGTTTTACCTTTGTGTGCCAAATAGTTGTGGCAGTCTATTGTACACATAGAGAATGGCACCAGGTTGTTAGCAGCACAACTCAACTATTCTCTTCAGTGAAAATGATTTTGAAAGTGAGCTGGACTTTGTATCTCATGCATGTAATCCTAGGAGCTGATGCAAAGATCACTATGAGTTCTAAGGCAACCTGGGCTAAACCTGTTGACAATAAGAAAAAAAAAAAAAAAAGACAGGCGCCAGTTGTCATTCCTCTTGCACTGACGGCTCCTACATTTGTACTGGCAGCCGAGCCACACCCCCAAACGTGTCTTCTACTGCCTAACATCTCTAGCTGTGTCACCATGCACACCCCCTAACTCAGCATAGCAGCATCTATCCTGTACTTTGTGTGGTATTCCTGCCCTCTACATGGTCTCACTATGACTCAACTTATCCAGAATCTGGTTCTTCCTGACGACACCCCTTTTACTTATTTATTTAAAAATAGGATTTCACTATGTACCCCAAACTGGCCAAGGAATATGGATCCTCTTGTCAGTCTGTCAAGTGCTGTGGTTACAGATAGTATTTCCATGCCTGGGTTTCTCTTCTTTTTTTGGGCGGGGGATGGGAGGTTTCAAGACAGGGTTTCTCTGTGTAGAGCTGGTTGTCCTGGATCTCACTCTGTAGCCCAGGCTGGCCTCTCGAACTCACAGAGATCCACCTGGCTCTGCCTCCCAAGTGCTGGGATTAAAGGCGTGTGCCACCACTGCCCGGGGGTTTCTCTTCTTAATTTCTTCCCTTTAAGGTCCTGCAGGAAATGGTCCCCAGCTTGTTCCTTTGACCCTCTGTCTGGATGTTGAGCCATCTGGGCAATGCCATGCTCTCACTTATGTAGGTTTCCATAGTGTCTGTCGGCTCCTCCTCCACTGCGGATCTTCTCAGCTATCCAATGTTACTTACTGGAGAGCTGCACCAGGGAGGTCTGAGGACCACCTGGTAATTCTGCCACCTCAGTAACTGCACTGTTTCACTTGCTGTGCGGTTCTTGTTCATGGCTGGGTTCCCCTGTGCTCTATGCCTTACACATGGTAGGTACTCACTAACTATCTGTAGAGTAACAGTTGCCCTATCCAGAGAACTCTGTGTCAAGACTCTTGCTAAGCATGCTGCCTGTATAATCTCGCTTAACAAGAGTAGAGCAGGGAATGTTGTGGGCCTGGAGTAGAATGAGAGTTATGAATAGCAAGTAGATTTAGGCTATTTGTGTAGCCGGAGTCCACAGAACTTGCTGCTAGTTTGGACAGCTGGTAGAGTGGCTTCAGAGCTGGTAGGAGGTAGCCAAAAAAGATAATCTCGAGGAAAAAAACTAAAAATGCTTCTTGATGTGTTTTCCGTTTACTGTGCTATTGGTAGTCAGGTAGATATGGGCACTTATATCTGTAACTCTGTGCTTAGATAGAACAAGCTGGGTTTCCTATTTAGAACTCACCAGAACTACCAGAGGTAGGAGCCATAACCACCTGAAACTGTGTAACTTCCCAAGTCTTTTTAAAGACAATGTAGGTGTGTGTCACATGGGCGGAGGTGGGAGCATCAGCTGTGTAAGTTGCTTCTTTCCTTCTACCTGTGGGGATCAAACTTACATCCCAGACTCAGATGCAAGTGCCTTTACCACGGAGCTACCTCACTGGTCATCTTCCTAAGTTTCTGTGTTTTAAGGTTTATTTATTTTATATGTGTAAGTCTTTTGCCTGCTTGTATGTATATGTACTGTGTATATGCTAGTGCCCTCGAAGGTCAGAAGAGGGTGTCAGATCCCCTGGAACTGGAGTTACAGATGGTTGACGTCTTAATTAGGGTTTCTCTTGCTGTGAAGACACCATGACCGTTCAGCTCTTATAAAGGAAAACATTTCATTGAGGTGGTGACTTAGAGTTCAAAGGTTCAGTCCATCTTCATCATGGTGGAAGCATGGTGGCGTGCAGGCAGCCGTGGTGCTGGAGAGGCAGCTGAGAGCTCTACGTCTGGGTCCGCAGGCAGCAGGAAGAGAATGAGAGCTACACTAGGCCTGACTTGAGCTTCTGAGACCTCACAGCCGGCCCCAGTGACACACTTCCTCCAACAAGGCCACACCTCCCAGTAGCCAGTCCCTGTGAGCCTGTGGGGCCATTTTCATTCTAACCACCACAGTTGTAAACTACCATGTGGGTGCTGGGAACTGAACTGCAAGAGCCACGAGTGATCTTAACCATATCTATCCCTCCAGCCCATCTGCCTAAGCTGTAAAGTGAAAGGGAGAAACCAGGATTTGAGTCCCATATACACACTGATTCCAGAACCACCCCACAGACTCGTGTTGCCAGCCCCAGGTCTTGCAGTTAGGTTTCTACAGTGTGAATTTCCCCATGCCAGTAATAGTTGTTTCCAAACTAAACTATGCTATTCTTATAGATTGCAAATATGAGGCTTGCTTGAAGTCATACACGAAGAACACAAAACAGCAGGATAATGGGGTGGGGAGGATGAGCACCTGGCACCATGGTAGAAGTGAGAGGATTAGGCGTCAAGGCCAACCTTGTCTCAAAAACCCTCACAACAAATACAAATAAATAACTTTTTCTGTTTTATTTTAGGGATGACGACTCTTGTTCTTCACCTACGTTGGAGAAACACTGCACTTTAATCTCCTGCCTGTGCCATCAGGCCAACTGAAGACAGGGTTTTGAAATCTCAGCTATCAAGTTTTCCAGCCAAAGTCTCAATCTTGCCTTAACAATGTTTCAGAGACTGAACAAAATGTTTGTAGGTGAAGTTGCTACTTCCAACCAAGAACCAGAATTTAGTGAGAAAGAAGATGATGAATGGATTCTTGTTGACTTCATAGGTAAGGTGTACTCAACAATTAATCATCACAACAAAGCGGCATCCAGCAAGCTAAGCTACGTAGCCAAGGCTAACCTTGAACTCTTGGTCCTCCTGCCTTCATTGCCCACTCACTAGGATTATAGACACACCCCACCACACCTGGCTCAAGACTAGAGTGCTTCTCTCCACACACACACACACACACACACACACACCCTCGTGTGCACTCAAACATGGATGTGTACATATATACAAAGAATGTGTCAACTCTTAAATGTAATTTTTAAGGTTTAAGGGTAAATAAATAAGGACATTCCAAAAACTTTCAGGAAACATTTTGTGCCAGACAGTCCAGTCAGTAAAACTGACTGACGTCAGACTTTCCAGTTTTGCAACTCCCAAAGCCTGGTGCAAGCAGAGGCACTTTAATGGGAAACCCTCACGAGCAACAGGAACCCACGGGGCTCATACTGTTTATCTGCCAGAATATAAAGTCCTAAAGCCATTCCTAGTGCCAGTGTAACTATACATAGACAGGTTGGAAATGAATTTATCATTGTTACAAGCAAAACTTGCCTTTGTAAGCATCTTCTAATACAGTATTGTCCTTTCTTCTGTTGTGAACTTGGATGACTCAACCACAACTGACTGCTCATCCTCCCATGTGCAATGTGGATCACAATCTAGACACTTGCACTGGTTTCTCAGCCGAGGAAGAGGAGGAAGATGATGACATCAGTGAAGAGTCCCCAGCAGAGCACACCTCAGTCTTCTCCTGTTTACCTGCATCTCTGGAGTGCTTGGCTGATACCAGTGACTCCTGCTTCCTCCAGTTTGAGTCCTGCCCGATGGAGGAGAGCTGGTTCATCACCCCTCCCCCATGTTTTACAGCAGGGGGATTAACCACTATCAAGGTGGAAACGAGTCCTATGGAAAACCTTCTCATTGAACATCCCAGCATGTCTGTGTACGCTGTTCGCAACCCCTGCCCTGGTCTCAGTGAGGCCAGCTGTGGGAAGGAGGGCTACGACTCGAGCAGCCCCAGGTATGTTGCAAGCACTTCCTAATCTCTGCACAGCAGTCTGCTAAGCAAAAAGTTTATTTCTGCACAGTACAAAGCTAAGGCTTTGGAAGATAAAAAAGTAATTGTGTTAGAGATTTACTTAAGTAACATGGTCAAGGCTATAATTGCAGCAGGCAGGCCAGGATTGAGTTTTATAAGGTTATTAACTATAGCATGGCTTAGTTGTATAAAAGAGAACTATCTCACTTACAAAAATTATGCCACTGAAGGGAAATTAAAAAAGACTAGTATTTCTGATAAGTATATTAGGATATAATTCTGGTAAATTATAGATTCGATTATTTAGGGTATCAAATTCACCTAAAATATGTCTCAAAACTTTATTTTCTTCCACATATCTTAGCTAAACCACCTTCAATTGGTGCTTAACCTAGAAAGTCCAAGTATTGGTTCCAAGGGTTGTCCTCAGATTTCACACTGCAGTGATGTTGTTATATGGAGAGTTGAGGGCCCAGTAAGCTCAGGGAAGAGAAGTCAGTAAAGATTAGTGTGTCACAAATCAACCTTCCAGATACTCTGTGGCCTTTATCAAGAGAACATTTTCATCAGTACATCTGAGACGATTCCCACCTCTCCTCCTCACTCGCTTAGAGCCTGGCCCGTCAGTCTCAGTCATGCATGCCAGTGGAACATGCCTGTAATAGCAAACCATCGTGAGGACTGTCCCTGACTTACGCCTTCTCTGGATCCTTTGGAGTACATCCCTGTCATCCAAAGGGCTCCTTTTGGATAGTTCAGGCCGAGACTCCACTGGCCCACTGTATACAGCTTGTTTCCATCTATGGAGTAATAACTAAAGCTAGGCAGCGTTAACCTTTCCAGAGTTGCTACTCTCCCAAGTTTCAATACACTTTAGCAAGGCTAAATACATTTCCTCTTACTTGTACCAAACCAAAAATCATGTTCTTATACAGTTGTGTAATTCCAGGCACTGGGACTTCATGTGGCACATTTTTGAAAGCCATAACTTTGCTGAGTTAAGTGTTTTTCGGCATCCAAACAAACATTTAAAATATAACTTGTTTGGAGGTGGTGGTGATTTAATTGCTTTACATTGGCTTTAAGCAGATTTCTTCAGTTCTTAAAAATTCGTCCCTACTGATTCTGATTGCATCTCTGAAGAATCCACCCAAGAATGACTAGGGGCTAGAGAGATGGCTCAGTTGTTAAGAGCACTGTCTGCTTTTTGAGATGACCCAAATTCAATTTCCAGCATCCATATGGCAGCTCCTAACTGTAACTCCAGGCCCTGGGGATGGCGCCATCTTCTGGCCTTTATGGGTACTACAAGCACGTGGCGCACAGATTTATTTACATGCAACCAAAACATTCGTTCGTACACACAAAATAGAAATAAGTAAAATCTCAAAAAATTTTTTTCAAGAAAAGAATCTAACATGATTAATCTGACATGGTCACTATAAGTTTATTTATTGGCATTTGATATTTTTAAAGTACACATGTATGTAATTGGCAGTTTTGCAAAGTAATGTTATAGCATACATTGCCAAAAATTTAAATATGCAGAAACTTCAAAATTTGAAATGGCATCCCTCATAACCCACAGATGAATACTATTAACACCCTGGGCATGTCCTAAGTTGTTTTTACTGTATAGGCTCATTCCAGTACCTGTCACCTTTACTTTGAATCCAATGGGTTCTATACTATTTTATTAGACATGATACTCATCATCATGTTTTACCAAATTTTCACTTCATCTTCTTACCAAATCATACTTTAATCTTCCCCTGAAGAGCCTAGCTCTAGAGTATTTCAGCTTTATCCAAACCATCATCTTTATCCAAACTGTATTTAGGGGTTAAGTGTTTGATATTAGATGCCACAAGGAATTGGATTTGCATTCTTGTATCATACATATTGACATGTAGGATCAACGGATACTTTTCATAAATGAATTATCAAAGGCCAACCATGGTGACATGCTTGTGGCATTCAGGAGGGTGAAGTAGGAGGAACAGTAGTTTAAGGGCAGCTTGGAATACATAGTGAGATCCCTGTCTCAAAAAGAAGTGTGTTTTGTGTTTCTAAATCAAGGTAGAATTAGGTGTTACCAAAATGGCAAGACTATTTATGTAGCAAACAGTCTGCTTTCCAAGCAAGCAATAAACCATGTTTTTCAGTATTACTTCCATTCTGTCTGTCCTCAGGGATATTAGTATAAACCACATGAGTATGATGCTAAGTACTTATAATGGCTTTAGAGTGTATATTTTATTGCATCTTAGCCTTTATAAACATTGTTTGTGAATGTTTATGATACCATAATTTTAAGTAATGTCTTCAATTGCCCATAGTAAATCAGTCTTAATAAAGAAAAATGACCATGTCCTAGTAGTAAAATTAAAATGGCATTTTAAATCTTACTAGTGATTTAATAGTTCACCATTTAACATTTGTAGGGCCAGGAAAAGCTGCTTATAAGACTCATGGGCACAGAGTAAGTATGTTCATTTTGAGACTGTATGATCTGTGTTATCAGTCTAAGCAGGGAGACCAGGAACCCAAATGCCTGCCTTCTAAAAATCATTGCGTTTATAGTAGCTTCTTTCTATTTGCTTGTTTCTTTTTTGTTTTTCCCTACTGCTAGGGATCAAGCCTTGTACGTACTAGACAAGCACTCTACCACTGAGCTATACTGCCAACCAACCCTCTGTTAATTTCTTAATGGGATCTGTTTTAGTTCTCTGTGTGTGCATGCATGAAGACAGTTTCCTCTTACCATTTTAGGTAAAATATGTAACTGCCTTCCTGAATAAAATAACTGGTAAAAATCTTAAAACTCAAACTGGGATATAGCTCAGTTTGTAGAGTTCTTGTCTGGTGCACAAGAAAACCTGGGTTCAGTTGCCAGTGAATAAACTGGACTTGGTGCACACCTGTAAACCTAGCCCTGGAGAAGTAGAGGTGGGAGGATCAGAAGTTCAAGGTCATTCCTGGATACATTGGGAGCTTGAAACCAGCCTGTATTAGAGACCCTCAGTCCTCATCCTCATCGTTACAGTTGTGCTGGGAATGTAGCTCACCTGTCAAGCATTTGTCAATTGTGCAAGAGGCCTGAGATCAATACACAGCACTGCAAAAAATTAAAACTTTGTTATTAATGTATACAACCATGTTCCAATATACATGTTTTTAAGGGTCTTAAAACACTGTTGTGTAAATGCCATTCCAAAATATGCCCTCCTGTGGTATAAATAAAAAAATGATGCAAGTAATAGGCATTGTTTTTTTTTTAACCTAGAAAATGTAAAGTTGAAGGAATGTCCTTATATACATTTCTATGAAATGCTGATTCATATGCTACCTAGGACATTTTACTTGTAGCCAGAAATCATCTGTGAAGGTGCTGGGTGCTGTTGACGTAAATGCTTTTTGATCAGTCAAATTTGAGAATTATATTTTATTTTAATATTATAGTAAGACTGAAATAGATAATATCTTCTAAAAAGCTAAAAGTTGGGTGTGGTGACTCACACTGTAATTCCAGCACTTGAAAAGCTGAGGCAGGAGGATCAGTAATTTAAGGCCAGTGTTGCCTACGTGGCAGATTTGAGGCTACCCTATCTTAGATAACTAAACCGAACCGCAGATTTCAGTAGACATCAGTTCTCCTCCTGGAGAACCGTATTAAATTCACTCAGAGTGTGGAGCACATTTTTAATATACAGGCTATTTAGCCATCTCTGGATTATATGCTACATTCCTATTGAAAGTTCTTTTCACCTAGGAGCTATGACACACATTTGAAATTGAAACGTGGAAGCTGAGGCAGGAGGATGGTGAATTTGAGGGTGGCCTGGGCTCAATAACAAGACACTATCTCAAAAGCAAAAACAAAAACAAAAAGTTGGCTTCTCCCTTCTACCACTAGCAGTAAATACAGTCACAAAATATAAACCTGTCCATCAGTCAGGAGGCACTAAGTTCTTACCCAACCAGAGACAAATAAATGTAGAAAACCAAATTCCTAAGGAAGTACCGTTTAGTAGTTGTTGTTGACACACTCCACTTTGGTCTGTTTCAGAATGGAAGCCCAAAGTGAAATCGGGGAGCACATTCACTGCTGTGTTGCAGCTCTTGCTGCTCAGGCAGCGTTTCTGGAACAACCCAGGAGCTTCCGCCCTTCCCAATGGATAAAAGGACAGAGTGAAAGGCAGTCTCTGAACAGAAATGGCCTTCGTCGCCAGAACCTTACCAGGGATTGCCATACTCGACAGATGAAGCACAGTGGCTGGGTGGTTCACCAGCCCTGCCCACGCCAGTACAATTACTGAGAATGTTGGTTTCCGAGGGTTTGTGCCCATGTATGTGGATGTGTATGTGCATACAATGAAAATGCTGTCTCCTTCCAGCCAACTGAAGACCAACTGCCTAGTGTATCAGTGTGTCTAGACACTATCACAACCATATTTTGTGCTTTGTATCACATAATGCCTTGCTCCTGACAATTACTTTTAAATAACCTTTTCAGAATATTTTTGGAAACATATCAATACAGTTACAGTGTTTGGGGAGGTCTTTAAATATAGTAAGGTATATATGAGTTAGTATCTTACAAATTTCATCTATCAATTTTGTATTATTTAATCTTTTGTGTAAGCAAAAATTTATTCTCAGGGTCAGCCATATACTTTATTGACCAGTACTTGATAAGTCTTTTCTGTATATAGTGAGTACATTTTTATACACTAACATGAGCATTAACAAGTGATTTTTGCCATGGATATAATGGAATTAATGGCTGAACTTACTTCTGAAAGAAAACTTGACATATTCTATATGTATGGTTCTTTTTTTCCCAGATTGGTCATTGCAGTTTATTGTGGAATTCAGGTACATTAACTTTGGTGAACAAATGCATTCAACAATTCTGATGTGACTCCACAATATGGTACAGATACTACAGCTGTCATGGACAAAAGCACTTGTCTCATATGCAAAGGGAAAATCAGACCTGTGAGATGACATTTGCAATGTGTCTGTAGGTAACCCACAGAGCGGTCAGTCAGTATTTGGAGGTGTCTAAGAGTCTTAACTGCCAGCTCAGCTGGAAATGCACAAGTGTTTGCCCAAGCACTTGGTGACTGCATGCTCATGTCTGCCCTTAAGCAAGATAACTCCTCAGACATGGAGCCTGTCCTCCCAAGGGGAAAGCATGGGAGACGGGACTTCTGGTGGCGCATTTACAGCGTCCAAGTGAAGACTGATGGATTGGTTTCCTTGAGCTTTCATTTTTTAACTTCACAAAATCTTTAACCACTTTGGCCTCTGTTTCCTCCACAGCAGGGGAGTAATAATACTTACCTCCCTCACAGAGTTGTGAGGATTGCATACTAATTGCAAGTGGAGCTGTCAGAACTGAACTTTGTGTGAATTTCCAGGGCCTTTCTATTGAACCTAGTGGTGGGAGGCTATGGCACACTTTCTGCCATGATTATTCTTCAGGGTTGGTGCTAATGAGGCCAGGGTGCAGGGTTCCACTCACATAGGCCAGTTAACTTGATGTAGAGGAAAGTCCATTTTCTTACCTCTAACTGGTCACTTCTTTTTAAAAGCAGTTTTGATGGGTTTTAATGAGCCATCCACACTTGCAACCAACTTTCTAGAAAACTAAACCCTTTTACAGCTTAAAGCACATTCTACTGAGAGTAATATCATTACCTGTATAATCAAAGAGCTCATTTCCCTATCTCCTCTGCAACCCTAATTAAACACTTGTTTATGAAATAATTTCAAGGAAAAAAGCAGCATACTGTTATGTGAAGTATTATCCCTGTAGCAGATTGATGCAGGGAACCTTGGGAGACTTTCAGGGAAGAGCTGTGCTCCTCTGACAAGGCGAGGCTTTTAGAGCTGCAGTTAGACAGTGAAGGGTCTTCTTATACTGGCTGTAACAAGTGCCAGGATGTCTCTCTTAGAACAGGAGTCTAGATTCCTCATCCTTCCTTAAACCTTTCCATACTGACTTCCCCCTTTATTTATTTGTTTTCTAATTAGGGGCCAAGTCTGTAAAGTCTGTCAAACTGAGAAGTCATTTGTTACTATTTTCCTGAAGGTTTTGCATGTTTTACACCATGTTTGTTATAGGGTCATATGCTGGTAACTTGAAAATAGACCAGCCATGTGTCTTCTGGACACAAGCTTCTAAATACATTTAAGCCTTTCCTGCCCCCTTACGTCACATGCAAGTTGTGTCTCACAAGCCGGAAGTTCAGCCATTAGAATTTGTTTGGCTAGCGTGAACTGATTTGTGTATTAAACTGCAGTGGTTTTGTTGTTGTTTTTAAACAACTTTCCCCTAGATTTGTTCATCCCTTTCAGTTAACTGACTTCATTTGCCTTGTCTGTGCCTAGTGTTTTTGCCTTGGTCCTAATAACCAGCAAACGTAAATTACTGGGTTTTTTTTTTTTCTTCAGGGTTAAGATTACCAACCACATCACCTACAGTAGGTAGCACACTGTGGTTCCTGTGTGAGAATCTAAAGTTATGTCTAAAATTGGCACATGTAAGAATTGAAGAAAAATTGAAATTCTTGGTCATTACATGTTCTGTTAGGCAACTACTGTGTGTAAGACACAAGCCTAATAACAAAGAACAATGTTAACCTGTTAAAATGTTTTTTGGCCGGGCGGTGGTGGCACACGCCTTTAATCCCAGCACTTGGGAGGCAGAGGCAGGCGGATCTCTGTGAGTTCAAGGCCAGCCTGGGCTACAGAGTGAGTTCCAGGACAAGATCCAAAGCTACACAGAGAAACCCTGTCTCAAAAAAACCAAAAAACAACAAAATGTTTTTTGAAACATGGCCAAAATGCATTTTCTGAGTTGATTACTCACTGATTATCATCATTTTGCTGTTGTAACTACTGGTGGTTTACAGTGTACTTCATTGAAAGTACAGGCGGTAAGAAGAAAGACCCCAAAGGCTGGGGATGTAGCTTAGTGGGGAGCACTTGCCTCGTGTGTGCAAGGTCCTAAGGGCCATCCCAGCACTGCAAACAAAACAGAGTGAGACTCCTGAATTTAGGAGCTCTGGCCATTTCTAAATAGCCTAGAATGTTGCTTGGAAAGTCTGGAATACGTGGTGTGTATCTGCCATACATCTGGAGTATGTTTTTTAGCTTTTACAGTGGACCTCCACATTCCTCAAAGTTTGTGTTTTGTGTTAAACATTTTAGAGTGTGTAGTCTGTTAATTACTATTTCCTGAGTTATATTCTGCCCTGTATGTAGATGCTTAGCTCGCCATATTTATCTTGTGGCTATTTGTATTTGTATGGTTGAGTAGGTGCAGAGATACAAGGAGATTGGATTTTTACTTCCCATTGCAGGAAGTTAAAAAAAAAAATCCCAGACTCATTAACTTTGTGTATATTTTTCCAGTTCCCATGCAGATTGTCCCTGTCTTATCAGTTCTTTGGTTCTAGTGAGAAGAGTGTTTACTTAAAACTTGCCAGGGCTCATAAGCCTGCCTGTTGTTTTTGCCTCTCAAATCTGTACACTGGCTATTAGTCTTCACTTCCGTTGAAATCTGAATTGCTTTGCTGTTTTGCTCTGTCCTCACAGAAGCATACAGTCTTTGTATATTCTTAAGACAAACAAACAAACAGAAAAGCAAGGGAGAGTATCATCTCTATTCTCTCTCTCTCTCTTTTTTTTGTTTTTTGAGTTGGAAAAAACTAAGAATGAAGGACTACAACTAGAAGACACATTTAAATAGATTAGTGGGGAAAGTTTCTACCTTTTTCTTTCTATTTTAGAGACCATGAAGAGACTGCTCCTCGTACTGAGATACTACTATGTTTCTATTGTTGCCTTGATGTTATCTTTTTATTTTGTAAGGCTTATAGATACTGTTCGTTTTAAATTCTTTAAAGTTAGGTAGTTCCATGCCATCGGCCTCTGACGCATTATAAATGGCAACTCTACCTACTTATTCTCATGTTGAAATTTGACATGAATGCTTGTCTATTTAACAAATCTATACACTTGACAGTGTTGTCCACTTTTTCCTAGGCCAGTTTCTCTTGAAATGTGACACCAATTCAAGCAGCTTAGGTGCAGATGCACCAGGAAGTGTCTTCTCTTACTGGCAACAGTATCCTTTATGTGGAAGAGAACTTACTATTCAGAGGAAGGCAACTTAAGTGGATGTTCTGTGTGTCATTGATAAGTTTTCTTGTGATATTGAAAAATGTCTCTGTTAAATGAGTTTGGCTCTGTACTTTCCTGTTTTAGTATTGTTTTCTAGGTGAACTTGTAAAAAACCAGTGCTTAGTGAGGTTAGGTGTGTATTTGGGGGCCTCGGGTATGTGTGTGGTTTTGTTTTCCTCAAGAAGCTTTGAACCTTAGTCAATAATTGTGTGTGTTATTTTTAAGAAGTGGCTTTATTTCTTTCCTCTAGTAAAATTGTGAACACATTTGCCTTCTGAAGGCAGGGTATGAGAAAAAGTATTGTAGGTTGTACTGTGTGCCTTTGTAATGTGTTTATGGGCACAGTTGTTTCTCTCATCAACTTGAAAACGTAAAAGGGACATTTTGGTTAGGGTATATATACTGTACATCAATCTATGCATAAATGGCAGCTTGTTTTCTTGAGCCACTATCTGTTTTTCTGTTTTTATACATTTTTTTATACGGATTGGGTCACAGATGGTCAGTTTTATATGGAATGAACAGCACAGCACTTTGCCAAAAACCCATGCAGCATTGCCTAAACACTGTGTGTTAACACCGGCTCTTTGTCGTGGGTTCACTAGTGCGTTCTGCACTGCCGGGAGTCACGGCTTTCAACCCGTCAGTAATAAAAGGTCCTTTAATTTGACACGCGCTGGACTCTTGTCTTCGTGGTCTTTTCTCTTGAAAGTAATACAACTTGAAACACTTGCTATCTAGTATTGCTTGTGCCAAAAGTTGTTTAATATGCACTGTAAATACTCATTTTAAAGGCATGGTGATGCATACTCAAGAACTGCTGAGGCAGGAGATTTGCTGCATGAATAAGGCCAGCTTGGGCTACATAGCAAAGCCCTGTCTTTTTTTTTTTTTTTTTTTTTTTTTTTTTCGAGACAGGGTTTCTCTGTGTAGTTTTGGTGCCTGTCCTGGATCTCGCTCTGTAGACCAGGCTGGGATTAAAGGCATGCACCACCGCTGCCCAGCCCGTCTTCTTTTTTAAAAAGCCTTTGTTTAGCCAAGTGTGGTGGTGCATGTCTTTAATCTCAGCACTCAGGAGGCAGAGGTAGGCAAGGCTAGTCTGGTCTATAAAGTGAGTTCCAGGGCTGCCAGGGATGCACAGAGAAACCCTATCTTGAAAAACAACAATGAAAAGCCTTTGTTTATACATACAAATACATATTATATAGATAAAGCTTATTTATATAAAGTTTTTCCATCTAAAGTGAATAGTTATTTAAATAAAGGAATTTAAGGGTTATTTCCAACTAGTACTTGCTCCTCTAACCAATCTATTCTTTCTTTTGGGGAGGGGGGTGTATGGGTTTTACATGTATGTCTGTGTACCATGTGCATCAGTGCCCATGGAGGCCAGAATAGGGTGATGGTTCCCCTGGGTCTAGAGTTGCAGTTGTGAGCTGTCAAAGAAGAGCTTGGAATTGGACCCTGGTCCTCTGGAAGATTAACCAGTATTCTTAACCATAGAGCCATCTCTCCAGCCCCAAAGTTAATTTTTTGAGACAGTGTATCAGCTAACCCAGGCTGGCCTTGAACTCCTGATCCTCCTGATCTGCTATTTTTCAAATGAAGGTAGAAATAAACTTGTATTTGGGGGGCCAGTCCTTTAAAAGAGGAGAGTTTACTGTTAACATGAGTAAAACTTCAGTTTCTCGTGAAGTTTTCTGTGTATGCATGCTGTGTGTGGAGAGACGCTCCAGCACCAAAGGTCATTGCTGGGTGTCTTCCTCGGTGGCTCTCCCATTTATTTTGCTCAGGCAGGGTGTCACATGAACTTAGAGCTCTGAATTCCTTCAAGAGTTGAACTAGCCAGGGCACTCCAGAGATCCCAGACCCGGCACATCCACCTGCCGTTCTATAGGTACTGGGGTTCTTAGCTCCCGCCCTCATGCTTGTATCCAAGTGCCTCACTCTCTGAGCCATAGTCCCAGCCCGAAGTCTTGTTTTGTTGTTGAGTGGTTTTGCCAAAAAGGATGTGTTTGAAAATTACCTCAATAATCCTTGGTCTAAAAGCTTTAAGTAAAATGTAACACCTAGCTAAATTAAAATCCGTCATACATACCCAAATTTTAAAAAAAGGAGAAACCCATTTTATCAGTTCTGGATTTTCTATCTCCAAAGATAAAGCACTGGAGGTGGCAGGACACTACAGACTGTGGGGGCAGAAAGAGGTGTGTAACTAACTGGGTTAGAGTGGAGATGAGGGTACTGGGAGGAGGTAAGCAAAGGACATTCGCATCTAGTGCAGGCTACCGGATACAAGCAGAGCACACTGTCCTGTGCGCCTCCCTCTGCCTGCCCTTGAATGGCAAATCACGGGATGAAAATTACCCATTAAATTTTTGGTAACTATACTCAAGAGTTAACAAAGAAAAAAATCAAATATTTTATTTAGTGATCTTATATTCTAAAACCAGCCTCTGGGGAAATGTATAGGGTGAAAATGACTAGCAGTTAAAGAGTTAGCCATGCTTTTTCCGAGATAAGCCAAGCCTCTGAAATCACTACAGAGCCTGACCTGGTTGCACAGGGCCCAGGCCCACTCTGCACCAGCATGTCTGGAAACACTGAGAGGTTCAGGTCAAGGCCACTCATGACACAAATCCCAGGGGATTCAGAGCATTCAGAGGGTCAGACAGTGTCATCGTTTGAGGGTATCTTTTTCTTTGAGGAGCCTGGACTGTGTCACTCAGGAAGGGAGCCACTGGTTATGTTGAATACCTTGTTAAACTGAGAAGCTAACAAATTTGTCAGTGGGGTTTGGTGGTACATGCCTCCAACCCCAGGACTGTGAGGTGGAAGGAGGTCAGAGGATCGGGGATTCAAGGTCATCCTTGATAATAGCAAATTCGAGGCCAGTCTGAACTACATGGGACCCTGTGTGAATACAAAGTTTCTGAGTATTAAGGAGTCAATCAGTATTTCATTCTAAAAGAAAAAAATCAGATACTCACTTTCAACAAGTTTGAAAGTATTGAAATTAAGAAATAGGTTTCAAAAAAATACTTTTGTTGTTTTAGGGAGGGACAGTTGGGCAGGGTCTCAGTATGTAGCCTGGGCTAGCCTCAAACCTGTGGCACTCTTCCTGCCTTTGCCTGGAATTTACAGGTGTGTACCACATCTAACTCAAAGGAAAGCCTTATTGATCTGAAAATACTGGACAAACGTACTAGAGAATGTCAATTTGCAGCCCTAGAGATGTATGTAGATACAGCCCTAGAAATGCCTAAGGGACTGCTGGCCTAAAGAATCTTCACCCACATTCTTACACTTGAACAAACCTAATGGGGTAGAACGCTCGCCTAGTATGCGTGAAGCCTGGACACACTGGATAAAATTGGGTATGGTGTTTTGCCTGAATCCTGGGACTGGGGAGGTGTAGTAAGATGATCAGGAGTTCCAATTCTTAGAACGACGTGAGTTGCTCTTGTCCACCTTGTCCCAGAACCAGACTAGTAAAACATTAGGTCTTGTGGCATAACATCATGAAGGAAGGGCTTGACAAAGCAGACTGTTTATGCTCTAACCAAACTGTCTGACCCGTGGACTGCAGATACAGTCTGGTGGTGAGTCAGTCTTCTCCTACTGTATGGAGGCCCTGACTAGAGTCCTCAGCACTGCCGAAGAGCAGTAACAAGAGCAACCCATTTCTTGTAGATTTTAGTGTTTGATTTTCAGGTTGTTGTTGTTGTTGTTGTTGTTGTTGGTGGTGGTGGTGGTGGTGGGGTGTGTGTGTGTGTGTGTGTGTGTGTGTGTAAAAATGCTTGCTATGCATCCCTGATGACATGAATCTCAATCTCTGGATCCTACGATGGAACAAGAGAACAGACTCCTAAACATTGCCCTCTAACTGCCGCAAGTGTACTCTGCTTGAACAGTTTCTCATACATACTAATAAAAATATAATTCAGTCCGTAATTCTTTATTTGCAATACTTGAAAAGCCCTTAAAACTAAGGTACCCCCCCAAGTTTGTTGCCAAACTTATTACCCAAATTAAAAAAAAAAAAAAAACAGAAAAAAACAAAAAAAAAAAAACCAAGCCTGTCTTAACTGACCTAAGACTCCGCTGTCCAAGCAGTCTGTCCAATGCCTCACCCATGTGCTGATACTCTGTTCTGTTTTGTTTTTCGGTAACCCTAAAAGTATCAAATAGAATCAAAGATTCAGTGGGGGTACTGACTTGATGGCTCAGCCACTAAGAGTGCTGGCCAGCCTTCCAGAGGACCCAGGTTTGGTTCCCAGCACCTAGGTCAGCACCCATACACCTATCTCAGAACCCAACAGCAACTCCACCTGTCAATTCAATTCCAGAGGGTCTGATGCCCTCTTCTGGCCTCAGAAGGTACTGCATATATGTCATTCAGAGATATAAATGAAAACACAATGCAACCCGTTTTAAAAAAAGAAAGAAAGAAAACCAGAAAAGGAGGGACAGGAGAGATGGTTCCATTGGTAAAGCACTTACCATTCAAACATGAGGATCTGAGCTGATCCCCAGCACCTACAAAAGCTGGGTATGGTAGTGGACACCTGTGACCCCAATATTGGGAGGTGGGGATAATAGGGTCCCACTGGCTTACCAGCCGGTTTAGCCAAATTGGCAAGCTCTAGGTTCAGTGACAGACTGTTTCAAAAACTAAGCTAGAGAGCAGATGAGGAAGACAGCTGACCTCCACCTCTGGCTTCTACATAGACACATCCCTCCCAATAAACACATACATTAAAAAAATTTAAAGGAATGTTACATTTGGCTATGGGAACATTACTTCAGGCCCTGCTGGGCTGTCAAGAAACATATGGCATGAATACATTCATTCATGCTTTTTCAAGACATCTGAAAAGTTCTGAATTCTAAAACTTACCCAGATTCCACATTTCTGGGTAATAGATTGTAAACCTTTCCTCTGTGAGCAGCTAGGGCTGGTGACACAGGTCTGAAATCCCAGCTACTTTAGAGGCTAAGGCAGGATTCCAAATTCAAGATCTGCTTGGGTAAAAAAGTCAGTTTAAGGCCAGCCTGGGCAACTTAGTGAGACCTTGTCTCCAAACAGCAAGTGAAAAAGAGGGCCAGGCTAGAAGTGCCTGAAGGGTACCAGCCTCTCTTACCTGTGCTGTGCCACTATTGTCAAAGAACAGATTATCTCACATTCTTTTTGTCTTATACAGTCTTAACATACTTGTAACTAACAGCCTACTCATTAGAATACACTACTCAATCAACTAGGAGTGGGCTATGGGTGTGAAGAAACCCTAATATCTTCACTTTAAATGCACAGTTGTTTCTGAGAAGTGATAGATGCCTATGACCACCAAGTTTATTTTATTGTGTGGCTGGACTATTTGTTCTAATTAAATGCATGAATCCATCTCCTCACCAAAAAGGACGGCTGGGGATCCAGTTCAGTGGTGGAGTGCTTACCTACCACACTGAGGCCCTAGTTTCAACTCCCAAGAATCACAATAAACAAACAGAAAAACGAGCACACAGTGGGTTAAGCAGGTTTCAAACTGTGCTTTTCTGCTGTTACCCAGATCATTGTGTTGTGTTCTTGAACGAATACACACATACACACATACACACACACACACACACACACCCCTACCTCTTACTTTTTAAACAACAAAACTGAAAGATGACCACACCTGGTGGAAATACTTTTGGATGGTGTCCTACTGTAATTAGGGATCTTTACAAAGTCAAAGTAAAGCAGCAGCATCACTATAATGAGCAGCAATTCACAGTGAACATCTGGCTTTCAGGGTTCTGTTTGTTTCAGACAGTCTCCTAAGCCCTTGAGTCCAGTCCAGACGGCCACTTCTGCTCTCTGGCTGCCTATTGTTGCATCCTTGCTAATGACTGACACTGGGAAGGCTTCTTGGGTTGTCTGAACCAGGAGCAAATGAGCTGGTAGAAGCTGGAACTTCAGACAGCTGTTTAAGCAGATGCCCTATTCTTTCCTCCTCACTTCTCAGCTGGGTTATTATAAATTACAGTACTAGGAAAACAGGCCCTCAAGGGCAAAGGCCCTACTGACTATTATTCTCACTCTAGTCTAAAAGCATTCAAGGGAAACAGAGATTACCTCCTGATATCGTCTGCACAAATCTACCTGTTGAGGGCCAAGGTCAAGACAAGAACATGAGGAAAGCATGCACCAGCAGCAGAGACCATTAGTTTTGCACGTGTTAATTAATACTCCATCAAATTGTTTGTGTGTTGAGAAAAATACAACAGCCTTCAGGAAGGATTACAATATGCCATATGCTTCTGCTTCCCTAGTCTAGAGCTCTGAGGTGTACACATGTCCCCTTACAGACAAGACTGAACTGAAGCAACCTGACAAACTTCAAAAGAGAGAAAGTACACTATAACCGGGCGGAGTGGCGCACGCCTTTAATCCCAGCACTTGGGAGGCAGATGCAGGCAGATCTCTGTGACTGTGAGTTCGAGACCAGCCTGGTCTACGGAGTGAGTTCTAGGACAGCCAGAGCTACACAAAGAAACCCTGTCTCGAAAAAAAAAATTAAAAAATTAAAAAAAAAAGATTATAGCCCTCTGACCATGTCAGTTATTCTCTCAAAACTTTTCTCTTTATTAAAAAAAATTACCACACTTGAGCCACGCGAACTAGTCACTAGAGTAGAAGAGACAGCGCTTGTGAGAGGTTGCTCTGTACAAACACCTTTAGTTGAATTGGTTTTATTGTTTTGTTCTTTTATTTTTTGAAACAAACATATTCTGCCTGGCAGGCAGGGAACTCACTCCGCAGAACAAGCTGGCCTCAAACCCAAGAGAAGCCTGTCTCTGCCTCCCAAATGCAGGAACTAAAGGCATGCACCACTGTGCCTGGCCCTGTTCTTTTTGTTGTTTAGTTAGTTTGAGAGGGCCTTCCTATGTGTATTAGTCAGGGTTCGCTAGTCACAGAACTTATGGAATGAATCTCTCTCCATATATACACACACATATATAATAAATTTTCATAGATATATGAATTTACCAGAATGACTTACAGGCTGCAGTCCAACAATGGCTAGATGTGAATGGGAAGTCCAAGAATCCAGTAGGTACTCAGTCCCATGGTCTTCTGTATGCCAGAATTCAGAAGAAGTAGGTGTTGTTTTTCATTAAATTCAGTAGCTGCCCCTTAAGCAACTTCTGTCCTAATCAGCAATTGCAACTCTGAAGCTACCAGTATTGGTTCGCCTGCACTGGCTATAGCCAGGCAGGAATTCTTTTCCATCAGGCACCAGCTCTATCACAGCCACTAAAGAGATCTCTATCCCTCGGTCAAACTCAGGATTCAAAGGCTGAGGTGAAATTCTGCTCGCTCAAGAGGCTGAATAGCAAGTAGCTAATCTTCACTCCTACCTCACATCACCCCCAAAACAGGGCATCCTTCTGCTCAGGCCCCAGTTAAGACTAGCTACACATGGTTCCTCCCTACCACGTCCTGTCAGCTAGTTGCTGACTCAGCCTCCTGATCCCAGGTTAATTTTATTTAATCAAACAAATGTAATATGTCTTTTGCATCATTAAACAAGTGTTCCACAGCATAAACAAATGTAATATGTAGCTAGAGTTTTCCTGCCTGGCCCATGGTCAGGACAAATAAATCTCTTTCACCTGCCAGTCCCACAGCCGCTCAGACCCAACCAAGTAAACACAGAGACTTATATTGCTTACAAACTGTATGGCCGTGGCAGGCTTCTTGCTAACTGTTCTTATATCTTAAATTAATCCATTTCTATAAATCTATACCTTGCCACATGGCTTGTGGCTTACCAGCATCTTCACATGCTGTTTGTCATGGTGGCAGCTGGCAGTGTCTCCTCAGCCTTCCACTTCCCAGAATTCTCTCCTCCTTCCCGCCTATATTTCTTCCTGCCTGACCACTGGCCAATCAGTGTTTTATTTATTGACCAATAAGCAACATGTTTGACATACAGACCATCCCACAGCAGTAATACATCTTAAATTAATATTCCACAAGTAGGCTCCAATGTCAGTAAAGGAATGGATGTGCTGACAAGGCAGGGCAAGCAAGCAAAGGAAGAGCACACCCCTTCCTTCTTCCCTTGTCCTTATACAGACTTCCAGCAGAAGGTGTGGCCCGGATTAAAGGTGGGCCTTCCAGTCTCAAGAAGAGGATCAAAGGTATGTTGTCTTTTTGCCTCAAGATCCAATCACAGGTGTGCCCTTCATTTCTGAATTATAGTTCATTCCAGATATAGTCAAGTTGACAACCAAGAATAGCCATCCTACTATGTAAACCTGGTTGGCTTGAAACTTGGTGTGCTGACCAGGCTGGCCTGGAACTTCTTGGCTTTGTCTTCCAAATGCTAAGGTTTACAGGAATGCACCACAGTACCTGGCTCTCAGCTGAATTTTTCCCAGCCCAGTGCTGGCCAGGTACAGTGCGAAGGTACCAGACATGAGCGGTGAAGGGCTTTCAGTGAGAGATGCAGGCAAATGAAAAAAGCAGTCAGTGTCCACAAAAAGAGTGGAGTGGGTCAGTCAGGGCGGCTGGGCTGTGTGAGAACAAGTGAGGTGCGTCTGTCAGGGTCCTTTCAGTTGCACATGGCAAAATGGGTGGTGTTACACGCTGATGGTCTCTCTGCTCTGTCCAGTCTCGCACTTTAGCAGGTGGAGTCTCTCCAGGTAAACATCCCACGACAGTGACCGCAAACAACAGTGGGCTTCTCAGTTAGTCAGTGGGAAGATTCAGAGAAAGGGCAGGCCCTTCCTGGACATTTACCTTTCCCTGAAATATCACTGTTGCCAAGGCAGTGGCACTACTGAGTCACAGGTGGGCCAATACACCTGGTCTTTCTGGAGATGGTGGGTTAGAAGGAAGAGGAGGAAGAAAGGTACTTCCCTTACCCCATGACAGGATTGTTTTGCTGCTGGTTTGAAAAAATATAATGCACCTCAAAATAAAAGATAAAAGGTCATGGTAGTTTGAACGTAACTGGCCCCCCTAAGCTCATAGGGAGGAGCACTATTAGGAGGTGTAGCCTTGTTGGAAGAAGTGTGTCACTGTGGGGGCACGCTTTGAGATCTCAAATATGCTGAAGCCACACCCAGTTGCCTGCCCGTTATAGGACTCTCAACTTCTCCAGCACCATGTCTGCCTACACACAGCCATGTCTCACCATGATGACAATGAACTGAACCTCTGAACTGTAAGCCAGCCACCTCAATTAAATGTTTTCCTTTATAAGAGTTGCTGTGGTCATGGTGTCTCTCCACAGCAACAGAAACCTTAACTAAGACAAAGGTGTAACTCAGCATCCAATCAAAGGCAGCATAAAACGAGTCTGTGCAAAGTACTGCCACAAAACAAACTGAAAAGGAATAGAAAAAACATCACCATGAGAAGGAGACAATTTTAAACCAGTATTCTATCATAAACTCTAAAAATGTAACGAGGCAATGGCTATGCAGGAAGATGATACAGCACAAGTAATAAAAAGCAGGAAGGGCTGGCCAGAGAACAGAAGCTATAGGGGGTGTTTGAACCAGGAACTGAGAGCTCAGAAAGGAAAAGGGGGAAAAAAAACCACACTTCAGAGCTGAAAAACCAATTAAAAAACAAAAAACCCCAGGGACATGTGGTAGCATTTTAAGGACCCTCTGTGAAAGATGAAATAAGAAAGGGGAAAATTTAAAACTAATAGATAGGAAATGACAGAGAAGATGGGCAGATTGAAAACACATAAATACAATGCTGAGTCGCCAAAGAAAAAGACTCAGAACAATGGAAGGGAACAAATATTTTAACATGTGCCTTAAATTCACCCAGCACCAGGTCAGTCCAAGATTCAGGGACAAAGGGAAGGCAGGCCTGCCTGCAGACTCTCTTGAGGCAGTAGCTAAGAGCAGGTCAGAGGTGCTCTGTCCCAGCCCCCAAGGAGCTATTCATGCAAGGTGGTGGCCTAGAGAGGACAGGGCTGTGCCCCACCTCCTAGTCCCACCCAGCTTCAGTCACCTCTAGAAGCAGGATAGGGCTAAAGTGGTAAATAAACAATCCAGAAGATCTTTGGGAGCTAAGTCAGCAAGCAGAAATGCACAAAGCTCAGAGCTTAACACCTGTGGTGGAATATGCATTCATCATTATCAAATCTTGACATTTTACTATAATTGCTTATAATGCCTTTAAGGAAATGCAACTTTACTCATTTAGTTGGAAACTATTATGAGCCCCTCTAATCCCATGTGTCACCCACCGTGGAGGTTCCACTGTCCTGACATCAAAGACTTACTTTTGCAAACATGTTGTTTCCTCATAAGTATGTAGTTACGATAGCGTGTAACATTCGTGTCTCACATGCTTTCTGATTTTATATAAATGCAGCCACATTGCATGTTTCAATGTACAGTCTTTTTATGCATGGGTGTCTTTCTTGCACATGTGTCTGTGGACCATTTCATGCCTGGCCCTGGCCCTGGAGGTCAGAAGAAGGGGTCAGATCCCCTGGAACTGAACTTAATGGGAATCAACCGGGGGTCCTCTGGAAGAGCAGTCAGTATTATAACTACTGAGCCATCTCTCCAGTCCCTTCTTGGCTTTCTGAGACAGAGTCTCACATAGCCCAAACTGGCCTTAAATTGTAGCTCTCTTGTTTTGGCTTACCAAGTGCTAGGATTAGAGACTTTGGCTATCACATTCAGCAGTCTCTGAAACTGATCTATCTCTATCTGTACTTCTTCTGGCTTTGCTCCATTTTAACTACATCAAAATGTTTTCATACATTCTTTTGTTGGTGGACCTTTATGAAAAAGGTATGACAGTTTCTTTTTTTTTTTTTAAACATCCTAAAACTCAAACTTATTGCCTACACTATGATCCTCAAATTGCACTCTAAGGACTAAAGAAATGAATCTGAATGTCCAAAAAAGGACTTCCTTGTGGATATATAAAACATTATTATAAAGAATAGCCATCTTTATTCATGATAGCTAAAAACTAAAAACTAAGCCATGATGCATCATACACCAGCACATCAACCAGCAAATAAGAAGGAACAGAGTGGAGGCCGGGCAGTGGTGGCACACACCTTTAATCCCAGCACTTGGGAGGAAGAGCCAGGCGGATGTCTATGAGTTCAAGGCCAGCCTGGGCTACAGAGTGAGTTCCAGGAAAGGCACAAAGCTACAC
>CABHPH010135108.1:1133-41009 GCA_902168325.1 Peromyscus nudipes
GCCTGCCTCTGCCTCCCGAGTGCTGGGATTAAAGGCGTGCGCCACCAACACCCGGCTTTTTTTTTTTTTAAAGATTTATTTATTATGTATACAGTGTTCTGCCTACATGCCAGAAGAGGGAACCAGATCTCATTACAGATGGTTGTGAGCCACCATGCGGTTGCTGGGAATTGAACTCAGGACCTCTGGAAGAACAGCCAATGCTCTTAACCGCTGAGCCATCTCTCCAGCCCTGGCACATAAACATTTTTAAAGGGGGTTAGAAAGATGGCTCAGTAGTTAAGAGCATTGGCTGCTCTTCCAGAGGACTTGGGTTCACTTCCCAGACTTCCCATGGCTATTTACAACCACCTGTAACTCCAGTTTCAGGGGATCTGACACCCTTTTCTGGCCCCCATAGGCACTGCACACACACAATGCACAGACATATATGCAGGAAAAACACCCATACACATAAAACTAATTTAAAATTAAGAAAAAAACTAAAACCATGTGTGATGGTACATGTCTATAATCTCATCACTTAGGAGGCCTGAGAAGTTTAAGGTCAGCCTAGGCTATATACTTGCGTTTCTAGCCAGTCTGGGCTACATCTCCAGACTGTAACTCAATAACTGTTAATAGTAGTGAGAAGTCATTTTTGCAGCCACAATACCCTGACAATAATGCTAGCGAATTCTGCTGCAAACACTCCTAGCCTGGCTGCCAGCCATGCCTGAACCCCGTTCTTCGGACTTGCTGGAAATCTCCAGGCTCTTTGCTCTTCAAGCTTTTCTGCATGGTGTTAACTCATGCCCATAGCTGCTGCTGCTTCTGTCGCTACTTTTATGTTGCATGTGAAGGGGGTGAAGGTGACAAACAGGGACCCTGATCATCAGTCAGTCATGAGGGTTCACACATGCTAGGATGATCTTTCTCAGGAGCAGCAGTATGTGAAAAGGTCTTGGGATTTGGGCAGAAAAAATCAGGATTGCATGTTAGCAGGGACTTGGAGGCATGTTAGACACTCAGACCAAACATCCCCAACCTGCTTGTGTGGTACTGAAATGACCAAATTCTAGGCTACCCCTCAGACCTCCAAAGTCAGAACTGCTGAGGTTAAATCGGAGGAACTGACAGACTTTAAACAAGGTTCCTTGGGTGACTGTGATGTGCTGCTATGTTTGGGAGTTGCTGTCTTGTTGACCAATACCCTTTGATGGCGCTCACGGTGAGTCGTGAGCTAGACTGAAACCCAGGCACAGAGTCCCAGTTCTAGTGTGCTTAGCACACTGACCCCTCCCTGTGAAAAGGTGCCTCACATGGACCTAAATTTGGACTAGGTCCCCATAAGAGTCTCACCTGCCAGTCTCAGCCGCACCCCTCATCCTGCTGCTAATATAAGGGCTAGCTCAGCAGGGCAGAGTTGGGGTCAGGAAGAGTCCCGGAAGAGGTTAGCCAGGTTCTTGTGGAGTGGAGTGCAGCATACCCATTGCTGTTCTGTTCCTATGGTCTACAGAGCGAGTTCCAGAACAGCCACCATCACACAGTGAGACAACAACAGGAAAAACCAAAATCAGCCCCCAACAAACGAAGAAATGAAATCAAGTCCACAGAGATGGCATGAGCTCACTCATTCATTTAGTGACGATGCCCAGGTGCTGTGTGCACTCAAGGAGCCTTTACACAACGACAATGCACAACCAGAGGCAGCACCAAGGGACAGGCACAAAGCCGCCGCCGCTGGAACAACCTGTGACTGAGATGAGCAGCTGGCCCCGGTCTGGTAAACCCACAAGATGTTCCCTGCAGAATGGAGCCCTCAGCGGAGACTAGATGGTTGATGGGCACCAGCAGCTGAGGCTCAGGGCAGACGCAGCAGCAGATACAAAGGTCTGCTAAGATACAGGGCAAGGGGGTGGGGACAAGCAGGCAGAAGCCACCACAGAGAGCCTCCTCACAGGGTGCCCTCAGGAGCTGAGCTGGTGGTTCTGTCAAGAGCAACCACAAGAGGGCAGTATTAGAGAGGCACAGGAGAGGGCTGAGGCCGAGCCTGCCATGTCTGCCACAGTTTTTAACCTCAGAGTGGGGAGACAGTGTAAGAGAGCATGTGTGAGTGTGTGTGCATATGTGTGTCTTGCAAGATTTTCTGGTTAGCTCGGTAAGTCTTTCTTTGGAGAAAGACTTTACAGTGGTGTTTTGTTTGTATGAGATGGTATATCGTGGATTATAGGTTAAATTTTCACAATCTTTTTTGGGAGATAAATGAGGAACCCAGCCAACAGATCCCCAACCTGATGTCAGGAACCACTGGACTCTCAAAGGCCATCAGACACCACTGATGCTGTCTTGCAGCTCCCAGGATCTGCAGTGGCACAGTGACCCTCTCAACTGGGCACTCCATTCCTTTATTGTGTGTTCTGTCCACCTGACGAGGCCCAGCCCACTCGACACGTCTTCTGGGAAGCCTTCCCTGGTTCCCACAGTGGGATGAATTCCTTTCATCTCCCCTTGCTCACAATTCTCCAAACCTCCCTTGCAGCCCTGACTCAAGGCCATGATGCTTGTAATTTGGTCCATAGAATCCAGGCTGGCCTCCTCAAGAGTAGACAAAGCCTTTGTATCTTGCTCTCAAGCTGGTCCTGGGCTCTTGGAAGCTAGCTAAGGGTATAGATCTGCTGGGATGGGGGATGGGGCTCACCTGAGAGTGTGTCTGGGGGTGTGAGTTTGTCAGCTGCATCATAGTATTCCTCATCTGAGCTGCCATCCTCAAAGGCCAGTGGTGGCAGTGGGTGCAGGGCCAGGGTTTCCAGCATGGAGCCAGGCTGAGTCTCCATCCAGCCCTGCTGGCACCATGGTGGCGGTGCAGCTCCCTGCCGTGAAGCTGTACTCCCTGAGCTGTCACTCAGGTGGCTGCCTGGGGAGACACTGGAACACAGGCTGTAGTAGTCAGTCCGGCTGCCCTCATACAACCTGGGGTCTAGCCTGCCCATGCTCAGTTCTGGTCCCCAGCTGCAGGCCCCTGAAACTAGGCTCTGGGGACACTCTATCTGCTGGCATTGAGGGTTGGCATTCTGGGCTAGGTCCAGCAAACACAGGAAACCCCTGGTCTCGATCCTGCTTTTTTCCTCTTGGCTGTTGGTATCAAGATCCTTTGAGAAGCCTGGTGGGCCAAAGTGAAAGAAGCTGGTCCCGCTGGAGGAGCAGGCATCTAAGTCGTCCTCTTCCAGAGCATCCATGGACTCACTGGAGCCACTGGTCCTGCAGCCTCGGCTCTCAGTGTTGGCTGAGTCAGATGCCTCGGACTCAGCGCTGTCCGTCATGCTGCTGGCCCCGCAGGTACTCGGGCCTCTCCTGGTCACCTCAGGTGTGGGACTGTCTCCAGGGGGCTGCTCCTCTCTAACAAATGGTCTACAGAGGCTCAGCTTCACCAGGCGTCGGTCAGACAGGGGCTCCAGCACGCAATCCACTTCAGAGGACTCCTCCGAGTCACTGCAGGCCCTAGACTCATAGCCTATGACAAACGAGACACTGAGAGTTACAGACGGACGTCCAGGCCTGACAGATACCTGTGTGTCCTGCTTCATGCCATCCTGCTGGAAGGGAAAACACAGAAGGTGACCGACCCAAATCACACTAGGTTGACTGATGCACGATCTGAGGATACCACACCATGGAGTTACTTGTCCCCCATCTGTCTGAGCCACCTAAGTAGACAGGATGACTCCACCTCTTCTTCCAAGGAGACCCGTCTGTCTAAAAGTGGTGAATAGTCACTTGGGTCTCCCTTGTGTGCTCAGCTTTTCCTCAAACATCTCCCTCGTCCTGTATGAACATCAAATCATATGGGGAACCAAATGTAAAACGCAAAATAGATCCTTGGCCTACCTTTGATACAGAGTTAAGACAGCCAGGGAGTGGGGCCTGAGGCTGCTAGGTGGCCTCGGAGACCCTTTGCTGTGATGGGCCATTTAGGACAGTGAGATGCATCTACGGTAGGTACCTGGGAAGACTATGAGTGACGGAGAGAAGCAACATTGGGCTAGGTTTCCTGTTTTCCTCCAACTAGCCTCTGGAACGATTTCCTAAACACATCTCTCTGTACACTGCTTGACCCTCTTCCTGGCTCTCCCTCCTTACAGGGAAGAGCCGAAGCTCCCTCATGATTGGAGAAGATTCTCAGAGTGTGGCCTTCTTGCTCTCCTATCACAGAGAAGCCCTGATCCCTCCTTTGTTACAGCCTTCACAGTATGGCCAGTCCAGAGCCCAGCAGACTGAAGCCAGTCCGTACCTCAGCAGACTGGAGCCAGCCCGTACCTCAGCAGACTGGAGCCAGCCCGTACCTCAGCAGACTGGCTATCCTCTGCAGCCTTCTCCAACCTTGTTCTGGTGTCATGCCTCCACATTCCCTTGTCTCAAATAATCTCTCCTTTTTCATGTGCTTAGCTCTAAGGTGTTCTTCAGGGACCAACCCTCTAAAGCACAGGCTCTGATCACGGTGGCAGTCCCTCCCACCATCCCCCTCCAGAACAACTCCACTCCCACCCTGTGGTGTTTTCCTGACCAGACTCTGAGCTAGTCCTCACTCACAAATGCTTGGCAAAAGCAAAGGGAATGTGCGCAAAACGCATCACTTCCTAGCTACAGCTGGCCCTCCAAATCTGTAGGTTTCCTAAGTGTGGATTCATCCGTCAATAGTCTCAAAACATTCTGAGTAAAATGTATCCGTGTTGAACATGTATAAGCCTTTCTTCTTCTTATGGTTCCTGCAACAACACAGGATAACAACGGCACACTGTAATATAAATCAGAATATTTATATTCTGGGGGAATAGCTTAGCGGCAGACTATCTGACTGTAATGTAAATTATATCAGTAAATTGTCATGTGCTTATTTGCATCCGTGTTGAGTGCTGACTCAGAAAACAAGAGATGGCCCCAGTCAAACATGCTTATTTCGAATTTCCCTCAAAACTACTTTCCCGCCGGGCAGTGGTGGCGCACGCCTTTAATCCCAGCATTCGGGAGGCAGAGGCAGGCGGATCTCTGTGAGTTCGAGGCCAGCCTGGTCTCAAAAGCGAGTTCCAGGAAAGGCGCAAAGCTACACAGAGAAACCCTGTCTTGAAAAAAAAAAAAAAAAACTACTTTCCCTGGGTCACAGGCTGGTCACAGGGACAAAGTAGAACAGCAAACAGCCAAAGAGGATTAGAAAAATTGTGTCCTTGAGGACATCTAGAACTAGTGCTTATCCCTGAAGCCAGGCATAAAAACGTGGGCAGTGGGAATGGGAAACCAGAAGCTCCTCCATAAAGAGGACACTGCCTGGCATGCTCTTTATCGATCAGGGTCCCCAGATGACTTTTTGCTTGTTTGTTTTTTTCAAGATAGGGTTTCTCTGTGTGACTGCCCTGGCTGTCCTCCAGCTCACAGAGATCTGCCTGCCTCTGCTTCCCAAGTGCTGGGATTAAAGGTGTGTGTCACCATGCCCAGCTCCAGGTGACTATTTTTACAAGGCTTCTCAAGTCATTCCTGCTGGATGACGTAAGCACCAAATCTGATGTCCTACTATATATTTGCTGCCTGCTATTTGTTCTTTTACTTTTGCTTGTTATAAACTAATGAACTCTCTCACTCAAAACTGAAAGCAAGGCTATCCTGGACCATTCTCTGTAGCATTGACAGTAGGGTAGATAATTTAGAATTTGATTTAAAGTCTATGCAAGGATGTGTGCTGGTTCTGTGTAAATTATATACCATTTCATAGAAAGGACTGGACATGTGCACATTTTAGTGAGCACCAAGGGTTGTGGAAACAACCCCCTGCGGTTACCACAGATGGCGTGGACTACCGCATTCCACTCTCCAACCGTCTAGTCTCCTGCCTTGATCTATGCTTGTTTTGCCATGAGGAGGCAGCACTATATAACGGTAAGCTACTGAGCTCCTCTGTCTACCTCTGTTGACCATCATGTTGGCAGCTTGAAATGGTGGTGATGGTAGGGGCGTCCGGCAATTGTTTCAGGTCAGGGGTCCCCTGCAGAGGCCGTTATTAAACATTTATCAGGACGCCCCTGGAAGAGCCACATCAATAGAACAGCTGATGTGGAAGCCACCCGGGAGGCTGTTTTTCTCCCCTGCCCTTTAATACTCGCCCCTTTCATTCTTTACATGGTATAATTTCAAGTCTCTTTTGTCCCCGGGTACCCTTTCTTCTGAATGTAAGGCTGAGAGTCTCCATCATAATTCAAGAGAATGAGAAAGAGGGCAAAGGTGCAGATGAGACCAGTGTGTCCATGTTCTGAAAAAGTGACATCCCCTTTTGCCGAGAAATAAGATACAATGGATCTTAGAGACGATTCCAGGAAACTCTCCAGGGAATCAGAGACCTTCTAGCTCTCCTTGGCATTTAGGAACATTCCAAAGACTAAGAATGCATCTCTCCTATTTAAGAAAGGTCAATTGCTTGGTTGGAAATAAATAAGCCTGTCCTTACTGGGAAAGACTCAGCCCCTCACCTTCTTCAGCAGACACCCGGTGAATCTGCTGTCTGTTTCCAGACCAGAGGAAAACAGAGCTAGCCGGGTCCACAAACAGCCTGTAGTACCCGGCAATCAAGCACGCCAGGTCTTTTGCACTGTTGGATTCCAGCAACAAAGTCAGAACCTGTGAAGGCAAGCAGAACTTTTCTGATTGTAGAGGGTCAAGATACAACAAGGCCTACGGGGCCAAGGAGAGATATTAAGTATATTCAACCATGGTGCACAGACTGGCCCCCAGGCGGCCCGTATATTCACAGCGAAGAGCTAAATCTAAATGCCCAAGCATGTGTGTGCACATAAACACACCTGCACGCCCTGACACACTGAGGGTCCCTCCTCCCTAATCTCAATACTGTCTCCTTTCTTTCTGTCCTTGGTGCCACCATGCCCCACCCCTCCACCCCCTACTCATTCACACAACTGGTCCCTTAAAGACCAGACCTAGCACAGGGAAAGGAGGAAGATGAGGAGAAAACACAGGGCCATTTTTGAGCACACTGGATGAAATCAAAAGAGGGAATAGTGAATGTAGAACCTTCCAGAAAGGCACAGGAGGTACCCTGAACTATTTATCCATTTTAAAACTCTATGTCCAGAATTCTTCATCAATAAAACACATAGCCCAACAAATAGAACCAAACCCTCTCAGGAGCCTCTCAGGATAATGTATCCTGTTCGCCATGGTCCACTTGAGGCAGCTCCTTTTAGCCAGAGAAACAGTGGACTTTATTATCACTCAAAGCTCATATAAACTACCCAAGAATAATTTCACACCCAGTCCCAGAGGCCAGAGGCTCTTCCTCTGTGTTACCTTAATGTCCTGAAGGTACACCTTGACCATGCTCACTTTCTCGGATTCTTCTGTCAGCTCCACACGGCTGATGTTGGCAAACTCCGCCAGTGTGGACACGATGTTGAGTTTGCTATTGATAATCTGACTAATGCCATACTTGGCTCCAACTAAAAGGGCAATGTAGGATTCTCTATCCTGTAACTGCACAAGAGTGGAAGGCCAATTAGTTTCTATTCTCAGGCTTGTGAAAACACACCGCACATGATCTCCCTCTCTACAGATTCATTCATTTTTGGAAATGGTTTTGCTGTGTAGCCTGGACTGGCCTCAAATTTATGGTTCCCCCTGCTACAGTCTCCCGAGTCCTGGGATTACAGTGTGTGCCACGCCTGGCTCCCCTCTCTGTCAAGCCTGTTTCCTACTTCAGCCCCTCACCACCATTCCCTGAGATGACTTCCTCAGCATGGGGCCCACCCACATCTGAATTAAAAAGAACTCTTTATTTTTCACTATTTTAAAATTATGTGTATATGCGTGTCTCTGTGTACATGAGTTCAGTAAAGGTGGAGGCCAGAAGAGGGTGTTGAATTCCCTGGAACTAGAGTTACAGGCAACTGTGAGCGGCCCGACATAGGTGCTGGGAACTGAACTAAGGTTGTCTGCAAGAGCAGTACCTGATCTTAATGCCTAGGCCATGTCTTCAGACCCCTTTGTAAGGCTTTTTAGCAGAGGACTGTTACCTCTTCCATAGCCATCATGTGCACTTTGTCTTCCGGGCGTCTGAATTCAGACTACACGCCTCTCCTGGACTCTCACCCTGTCACCATGACTTACGTAAATCCTGACCCTTCCTTAAATGCTCCCTCCACACCCACAGCCACCTGGCATTAGCCGCACTACCTGTAATCCCAGCCCTCAGAAGACGGAGGCAGGAGGACCAGTTCCAGGTCATCCTCCGGTATACAGCGAATTTGAGGCCAGCTTGGGCTATATGAGATCCTGTCTCAACAAAACAAAATAAACAAACAACGTCTTATGCCAAGGGAAAGCCTGAGCCTCCTCAGCCCGAACAGCCCCTCTCTGCCATGTGGACCCCACGCCACGTCTGTATGTCTCTGGGAACACTGGGTGCATCTTGCTTATTTCAATCACTGACACTCAGATTTCATATTACATGCTGAGTTCTCTGACAGTAGAGTCTGTATGATTCTATATTTGTGGTCAAGCCCTGAGCCAGTCCTGTATTGCTGGGTGCCCTTTCCTGGGGCCAATTCTTTCCTGAGACAGGAAAAGTCAAGACAGGCTTGGGATAGGAGGGCTAGAGCCCGTGGGAACACGAGAAGCTTTCCCAAGCCCTTCAAATCCCTCTGTTCTGAAATCTAGTATCTTTCCCACCTTTGGGGCCTTGTCCTTATACACACACAGAGGAATGGGCTCAGGGCAGAGGGCTCTCACCCTTCTCCTGTCTCAGGCCCACACCTCAGTTTGTTGGTCTGCCCCATCAGGGCCCAGCCTGGCAGCCAGTCCACCATTCTCATTTCTCACTCCCCGTTCTTCCTGTTGCCCTTCTGTACCAAAACTCCCAAGGGTGCTGCTTACAATAGACCGCACCCCAGTGCTTGTCTCCCATTTTCCAGCCAGGCTTCATCCAACCATCTGAGCCTTCTCTTTCTCGGACCCAGACTCAGTTGGCGCCATCTATTTCCCACCCTGAACAGTGGTCATAGCCTGCTTCCTGGCCTTGTCTTGTGGAGTAGCTTATTTCATCCTTGAGGGCAGAAATCAGAACTAATTCAGCTCTGCCTCCCCTAGCATCTTCCACGGGGCTAACACACACCAAGCCAGGGCCTGATCAATATCTGCCAATCTGTAAACATTCATGGTCCCAAGCAAGCAGGAGTCCACCGTGGTCTGGTACATACCATCAGGGTAGCATTGAAGACTTTCCCACCATATGTCTTGAGTTCCCCAAGGATCTGAAGATAATTTAAGCGCAGCTGAGCAGCAGAAATAAGTTGCTTTAATAGAAAAAAAAAGTGTTAAAATCAGAGTTATTCACGTGCCTAAAATCCAGGCAATGCTGAACATCCCAAGCCTTCATGATAGACAACTGGGTGGGTTGGCAGAGGCTATGTTTGCCTTACCTTCTGTCGGGGTTCCAGCAAATTCTGGTTCCTCTTCATGTGGAAACTAATGGCTTTCTTGATGTCTTTGCCTTTCATATTTCGGAGTAAAGTCGGAGATATAAAATTCTCTATTCCCCAGTCTTTCCTGCCATGAGACATTGGAGACAAGGGGGTCCATGTTTACTGTGCACTTGGTTCTAACAAAGAGCAAATGACATGGAATTCAGATCTAGAATTCCGAACACACAGCAGTCATGAGCACCTTTCTCTAGTGGGAGGAATGCCGACAGGCAGAGAGACAGAGGTATAGATACAGAAAGAGAAAGGGGAGATCTGCCTCTATCCGTATTTATCTGTGTATGCGTATTTCTCTATAAAAGGAGAGTGAGAAAGAGTGGGGGTTTCCCCCATAGACACACATGATATACATTATACATATTCCGAATTTAGGACCTTCCGACTAAACTGGAAATAGACTGGTCTCAGTGTTGTGTGATATTTCATGAATCAAAGCAGAAGTTCTCAATCTTTTTATTATTTTTTTTTTTATTGTGCATCTATACTGAGTCCAACTTGTAGGAAGAGTCTGAGATGCTGTATTTTAGCAAGTGTGCTCATGTGTGGTGGTCAGAGGACAATTTGTGGGAATCAGTTCTCTCCTACCACCACCTGGGGATGGAACTCAGGCTGTCAGCTTAGCGGCAAGTGCCTCTACCTGCTGAGCCATCCCACAGGCCTGTTCACAATCCTTTTAATAACAAAGTATGCGGCATGATCATCCATATGTACGAACCACGCTCCCACCCTCTGCTAGGGAACAAACCCAGGGTCTTCATAAGCTAGGCAAGTGCTCTACCACTAGCCATGTTCACTGCCCAAACACTCTTGCGACAGAGAGCACTTGCCAATCCTCAAGGCTAAGCTTTAGAATGGCGTTAGCCTAGAAGCCTCAGAATCGCCCTGAAGTTGCTCCTTGACTCATTATACCAGGGGTAGAACCAGGGATCTGTTCTATTTTTAAATTCTGATTTCTCTGTATGATTTTGACGCTTAGACAAGCTAGAGCAGAGACCTGGGGAGGGACTTAGCATAACAGGGTGTTAGCTCTCAGAGCTAAGAATCAAGAGTTACATGGATCGTAGGACTTCACACCTCCCCCATTTGGGAGAGGGGGACAAAACGCAATAGCAACTGGTTCACACCTGTTGGAAGAATTTATTTCCAAGACATCCCTGCCCTTAGACTCTGTCAACTGACTGCCTCGGACTTCCTTCTAGGGACTGGAAATTTCCAAAGGGACCCTGTGCCATTGCATGTGGAAGTGGCTTCTACCCAGATGGGGGAGTCGGGCTGGGTAAAGGGGAATGGATGGGAAGACAAAGGCAGATGGGTGAATATCAGCTTTCTGTGGAGTCTGTCCACCCTGGCTAGAAGCCAGCAGCCACAATGTGGCACAGCTGCCGACCCTGCCACTCACTCTATGTACTTCAGTGAGATCTTCTGTGGCTGGGCACAGGCATACATCCGCTCCTGGATATGCAGGGCTGCAAGCCGGAGAGCAGAGTTACACTTCATCTCCACAGCAAAGCGCTCCTGGAGTACGTCACTGCAACTCTGCAAGAGATTATACAGAGCAGCTGGGCAACAAGAGAATGCACATCAGGCCCCCTGTTCTCTCAGGTCAAAGACGGCAGGACCAGCAGTCAGCATTGAGGGCTGGCTCTGACAGTTAGTTCTTGGCTGTGCGACCTTAGTTACATTATTAAGAACCCCTGAGCACGGTGCCTTCCACTGTTAAATGCATACTAACTATCTGATCTACACTGCTTGATTTCTGTGGGGTTTAGAAAAGATAATATGGGCTGGAGAAATGGCTCAGTGGTTAAGGGCACAGATCGTTTTTCCTAAGGACCCAGTTCAATTCCCAGCACTCACATAGCCACTCACAACTGTCTGTAATTCCAGTTCCAGGGAATCTGACACTCTCACACCAATGTACATTAAAAAGAAAAGACAATATTCAGAAATGCAAGCATAAAACACACAGAATTATATAAATGCAAATATAATGCATTGGTGGTGTTGTGGCTGCTGCTGTTATTATTTCTTGGTACCATTTCTGTAAGACCTGGGCCAGTCAACCCACCACATTGAATTACCTCTTCTGTAAACTGGTGACTTTTCCAAGATGACTCTTTTCATCCAAATAAAAATAACAAAATTAATCTCAGCCCAGGCAATAGAGGGCAGACCCAGGCTGGGAACCAGAACCAGGTTCTGACTCATGGTGGCACCCGCCTTTAATCTCAGCACTCAGGAGACAGAGGCAAGTGAATCTCTGAGTTTGAGGCCAGCCTGGTCTACAGAGCTAGTTCTAGAACAGTCAGGGCTACAAAGAAGAAACACTGCCTTGAAAAACAAAAAAACAAACAAACAAAAAAGAAAAAAAAGAAAGGAAGATAGAGAGAGAGAGAGAGAGCGAGAGAGAGAGCGAGAGCGCGCGCAACCAACCAATCAACCAGGTATGGCTCGACTACTATGTGGGACCTCAGACACATGCGCCTTCTGAGACCCAGTTCCATCATCTCTACCGTGAGTTTCTGAAGCACTAAAGCCCTGTTCTGCAATAAAAATGGAAACGGTAACAATGCTTAATAGTATTAGAAAAAAATGTATTGTCTACATCAAGAACTAAGCCTAAATTTGATTAGTCTCCTGCAAATCTCCCATTACAGCAACTCAGAGGACCACTGGGAGGGATAACGGGAGCCACTGTCCTCCAGGAAAAGACAATCCCTCTGGGAGAGTTGTTTAGCGGCCACCAACCCAGAATAACCCAAGGCATCTTTGAGGACACTGTCAAGGCAGGTAGCTCAGCCCAGTCACCTGCAAGTAGAGATACTCAAAAGCCACGGGGTCTTCTTTCAGCAGGTCCAGGGGGTCCTTGGGAACAAAGCACACCCTGAAGAGGCAGCGGGAGTCCTGTGATTCTTCCCTTTCCACCACCTGCCCAGGGTAAAGAGGACACCGTGACCTTGGGGCTCTCTATAAAGCGGCTTCACAAGGGAAAAGAGAGAAAGGGGGTCCTGTTCTATTTCAGTCTTTCCCCAGACAGCATAGCCTTCTCTCTCAGCCTGATTTCTTTCCTGTGGTATACAACGTGTATGACTCAAAAGGGTGATGTTTCTTCTGTTAGAGGAACCCCTGTCCACTCAATACCCTCCCAGAGACAGCCTAGGACTCCTCAATTTGTGGACTGAATGTGAACCCCCCATCCCCCAGCATATGTTTAAACACTTGGGTCAATTCAGCTGGCATGGCTATTTTGGGAGACTGTGGAGCTTCTAGGGGGTTGGGCCTGGTTGGAGAGAGTGGGTCCCTGAGGCAGGGGTGCAAAACCCTGGGGTATATCTTGGGTCTGCTTCTGTCTACAGTCTCTCTGCTTCCTATCTGCCAACACAATGTGATCATCTGCCACCAGCTCCCACCACCATGGACAAGAACTGCTCCTGCAGCCATAGCTTCTCCAGTGATGTGCTGCAGCTCCTAAACTCTGAGGTAAAACAAACCTCTCTCTTTTCCTGAGTTGCTTCTGCCAGGAATTTATCACAGCCAGGAGAAAAAGGAAATGCATATGAGTGTGTCAATCTCCACAGGTAAAGATGTAGTTTGTACCATTCTGCACCTTCCTCCTCCCTTCTCCCCCACTTCAACTATTTTGGGGATTTAGTTTGATTTTCTTCCTCAACGCAAATGCAAGTAATTATTTATATATATATTTTAAAAAGGTTTGCAGCGGTAGGTGAGTGGTGACTGGATCATAACTCACTTGCAGTGAGGAAGGCTGAGTGATTCCAAGGTTAAGGCTTCCCCGTTCCACTCCTCTGCTGAAGAAGCTCCTCCCTTTCTCAACTATAGAGTGTCTACTGATCTTTTCATAGTATACACCCTACAATGATTTGTTGAACTGGCTTGTGTTTGACTTTAAGGAGTCTGTACAACTTTTTGCATGGCCAAAGGATTGGGTAGCACAGATGGACTGGCTGTTTGGCCTGTCCTACTATGGGGGTGGAGCCCAGTGGGACAAGTGCCACAAAGACATTCTTAGACATAGTAACTAATGTCCCCTAATAGTTCTGAGGCAGAAGGTGCCAGGAAAGATCATCAGAGCCGGAAGCAAAAGACTTTATCAGATATGTGATGACTGGGGAAAACCACCATACCCATGTCAGCCTCCATCTCCACATCTGTAAGATGGGTGTCCTGGCCTATGCCCTGCCTACCTCATAGGAGCAGGTGCAAAGCAGGCCTGAGTCTTGTCCTGCTATCCCCAGGCTGAGTGAGTGCAGTAGGCCCCAGCCCTGGTGTGGCTGAGGAGCGTGGCCTCCCCAGAACAGGGTGGGTCCCCCTACCTGCTGGATGAGCTCCTCCTCATGCAGAAGGTGTAGGCGGGAGATGCTGTACTGCTCCTCCAGGGCCAGAGCAAAGTACTCGATACTTCGGATGGACAGTTTCTCCTTGACTGTGAGAATGATGTCCTGGCAGTGGAGGAAACAGGGTCACCTGATGAGTGGGAAGACTTCCCGGGCCTTCTCACAGCTCCCCCAGAATATCTGGGAGGGAGAAGCTGCTGTGCCGCATCTACTGCTAACACAGACAGGGTCCCAGTTCCCACGTGGGACCCTTATGGCCCTGCACCACACGGCACCAATCTATCTTACTTTTCTTCAGAGGATGAAGGTACCAAGGGGAGATTCCAGTCTCTTGCCTCATATCAACTGCTTTCTAGACAGAATCCTACCAGTGACCTCATGTGACTATGAGAGACTGGCTTCAGTTTCTTCTTCTGAAATGGAGGAAACAATGTCTACAGACTGCCAGGGAGGCTATCCAGATGGAATGGCAGACAGTGCTGTGCTGAGGTTTGATGGCTGCCGGGCTGTATTCACCCTTTCTCTCCAATGGGCCCCTGTCATGGTGAATGCCTCAGGCACTCACATATGTTGTTCCCTCTGACCTACACACTTTTCCCATCATTCTTCACGAGGCTGTTTCTCTCCCTTCAAGTTTAAGCTCACATGTCACCTCTTCAGAGAGGTAATGTGTGGCTATTGTATCTAAACGACACTCCGCCTAGTATCCTCAGTTCCAGGGCCATCTTTGTTTGCTTTCCATTCTGGGGATTGAACCTATGAACATACTAGACAAGAGCTTTCCCACTGAGCTAGGTCCCCAGCTCCTGGGACATGTTTAGTTCCATCATTTTTTTTGGGTGGGGTGGGGTGGGAGGTTTGAGACAGGGTTTCTCTGTGTAGCTTTGGAACCTTTCCTGGAACTCACTCTGTAGCCCAGGCTGGCCTCAAACTCACAGAGATCCGCCTGCCTCTGCCTCCTGAGTGCTGGGATTAAAGGCATGCGCCACCGCCACCTGGCTGGCTCCATCATTATTTAATGTCCATTTCTTTAATAAATTATGTTCTTTTTGTAAAAGCCAGTATAGCAGGTACATGAAAGGATTCTAGGTTGAACCGCTCTTCCTCACTTCACTGTGTGCCCACAGACACACTGCTTGTTTTGTGTGGCTCGGCACAGTGCTTTAGGTGGAAGAAGCACTGGGAAGTATTGGTGGAACATCAACATCTATCAACCGGACTGCTGTAGTGTGCATTCATTTCCCCACAGAAGGCACTGAGGACGCTCGCTGGCGGGCGGTGTTCCACATACGCTCACTTCCAGCATTTGTTTTCTTGTTCATTACCTTCTACCCTAATAGAGAGCAGCTTGCTGACAGTGTAATCCTCACCTATGTTGGCGTCTTGGTCAGAGTTTCTAGTGCTGTGACAAAGACCAGGGCCACAAGCAAGCTGTGGAGGAAAGGGTTTACTCTTCCACATCACTGTTCATCATCAAAGGAAGTCAGGACAGGAACTCACACAGGGCAGGAACCTGGAGGCATGAGCTGACGCAGAGGCCAGGGAGGGGTGCTGCTTACTGGCTTGCTCCCCATGGCTTGCTCAGCCTTGCTCAGGACCACCAGCCCAGGGATGGCATTATGCATAATGGGCTGGGGCCTCCCCCATCAATGACTAATTAAGAAAATGCCCCACAGTTGGCTCTTATGGAGACATTTTCTCAATGGATGTTCCCTCCTTTCAGATGACTCTAGTCTGTGTCAAGCGGATATAAGACTAGCCGGCAGAGTTGGGGTCTGTTATATGCCAACGCTTGGGGCCTAGGAGATGCCCATCAAAGTGCCACCTGATGAGGGACCACTGTGGATGCACTCTAGAACTCCCGTCAGAACCCCAGACTTAAAGCCCCAAACCACTAAGTGCTGCCTGCTCCCTGTGACTACCAGTCCCCTCACTATGGGTTCCACCCCCCCCACAACTAAACCAGTGACTAAATCCTGAAAAGGGTATCTGTTTCTGCAGCTCCACAGCATTAATCCAGCACCTACTGTGTACCAGGCACTGTGCTTACCACGACAGAAAGCCCCATCACTCTCTCTTAACCATACAATTATTATGAAATATGGACATATATACTTTTGGCATTGCAGGCTGACTGCTCAACTTATGAAATTTTTTTTTATTTTGTTACATTTAATTCACTCATTTTCTGTGCATGTGTGTACTTGTGCACATGCCACGGTGTGCCTGTGGAGGTAAGAGGACAATCCACAGGGATCTGTTCTCTCCTTCCTCCTGTGGGATGTTCTCTATGCTGGAAATGTATTGCTATGATTGATTGATAAATAAAACACTGATTGGCCAGTAGCCAGGCAGAAAGTATAGGTGGGACAAAGAGGGAGGGAATTCTTGGAAGTGGAAGGCTGAGGCAGAGAGACGCTGCCAGCCGCCAGGATGAGAAGCAGATGTTAAGATACCGGTAAGCCACGAGCCATGTGGCAACTTATAGATGAATAGAAATGAGTTACAAGAACTAGATAGCAAGAAGCCTGCCACGGCCATATAGTTTATAAGTAATATAAGCATCTGAGTGATTATTTTATAAGTGGGCTGCGGGACTGCGGGGGCTTGGCGGGACCTGGAGAGAAACTCTCCAGCTACACCTTCCACCATTGTGGGTTCTGAGGCTCAAACTCAGTTTGTCAGGTTTGGTGAGTGCTTTTACCGGCTGAGGCATTTCACTGGTCCATATTATTGCTTCTCGACTGGCTGGCAAGCCCGACTCTGTCAGTCCCTTTTCCCAGCTTTCCCTTGACATATTTGCTGTCTTGGCAACGTGCTGTCCAATGGACCCCCCTGCCACCTAGCAGTCCTCCACCTACCATCCAGAGAGGAGATGTGGATCCACAGCCATGGAACAAACCCAGCTCACTGCTGATTTTGTTAAAATTCATGAGAACAAAGCCATGCCAGTCACTATGATAGGAAAGTTGAGTAAGTGACTTGATGGCCCTCAAAACCTAAAACATTTATTGTCTGGTCTTTTATCATGTAGATCTAGGCAGTGGTTCTCAACCTTCCTAATATTTCGACCCGTTAATATAGTTCCTCATGCTGTGGAAACCCTCAACCACAAAATTATTTTTGTTGCTACTTCATAACTGTCATTTTGCTACTGTTAAGAATCATAAATACCTGATACACAGGATATCTCATATTCAATTCCTGTGACAGGGTCATTCAACTCCCAAAGGGGTCATGGCCCACAGGATGAGAACCACTGCTCTAGAGGATGACCCCAGGGATTCATGTCGACTAGGCGAAAATTCTACCAGTTGAGCTATATACCCGGTCCCAGAATGGAAGTTTTTTGATTTAAGAATTTTCTTCCCTTGGTAAGGGAGTGGGCAGAAGTCCCCGATGAGCTCACGTGAGTTTTTCTTTTTTCACTAGTGGGGTTTGTCTGTACCCACCACGAAAAGACACACTTAATAAAATTTGGCTACTGCAGATAAGATTAGCTAGTATTATACCGGCTAAGGCTTTGTTCACCGTCATAACTCCATCTTCTTAATTCCTCTGTGACATGAACTTTTATGGTAAATCCCCTCCAGGTATTTTTGGCTGCCACTGAAGGCTTACTTGCCCTCGTCCACACTCCTTTGATCGAAGATGACAGAAGTAAAACCCGGCCTGATGTGCTCACAAAACCTCCCTCCTGAAGCAGAAGGACAGGGGAGGCAAGCCTAGCCCAGAGCTCAGCAACAGACAAGCTTGATGGCAACTATAAGCCAGTGGATCGTGACAAGCTGGGGACCTATGGGGCCTGTTGGGATAGTGCTTGCTAGTCAGTCATCTCTCAAGGTCAGTCAGACGTTAAATTAGACAGCACACAAGGAAGTGCTCAGTAGAGTGGCTGGCGTGAATGAAACCCATCCATTTCTCCCTCTTTTTCCTCCAATGGCTTGGAGCTTCCCGGGTTCCAAAGCGCTCTCTCTATCTTCTAAATTACACTCAGGGAGAAACTGTGGGAATTTAGAGTATCTTGGGAAATTGCCAAAGGAAGGTACCAGAGTGAAATATTAGGTATGTTCCTAGGTGTATGTGCGTGCGTGTGTGCGTTTGTGTGCGTGTATGCGTGTGTGTGCGTGCATGCGTGTGTGCGTGTGTGTGTGTGTGTGTGTGTGTGTGTGTGTGTGTACTTATACAAGTGTATGGTGTCTTGTTGCCGTCTATAACCCACAACTACATCATCCCACCTCTACCTGTTCTTCAGCCCCTAAAGAGCTAGGCTGTACTTCCTGAGTGCTGGAATTAAAGGCGTGTGTCACCACACTCAGCTCTTACGGCTTTTAATGTTCTAAAAACAACTCCAATAGTTTGCTTCCTCTCTGCAGCCTCTCTCTGACACCTCTTCCTTCCATGCTCAAGAACAACTAGAGCCATTTCTCCTATCTCTGGACAGTGCTGTCTGGCAGTGGAGGCCCTCCATGTCTACTACCCCTCTCTTCCCCAAGAGAACAGCCTGTGCTCCCAACCGCGTGCTTCGCTTGATAATGCCCGTTTTCTTGGTTTGCACCGGAAATCTTGGTTGCCCTTCATAGCTGCTCAAGTACATGTCCTTTTCCCTGCTGGCATGAGAAAGATGTATCCTATGTGGTACATGCACGACTTACTCATCCCACCTCCTGTAGCTTCATTTTACTCTGCTGTGGACGATTGGAGTTTCTGGGATGCCCACTCTCTCTAAACTTGGCTGAAGGCTCCCGCGGTCTTTACCAGGCTCAATAACCCCTCTTAGAGAATCTCAAGAGGGAGTTTATTATGTATAAGAGCATGCAAGGGCCTGGGCTTGTTCTCTCATCTTGCCTTGGTGTTTAGCTAATTTGGTGTTTAGGTAGCAGGTGGAGACAAGAGGCAGGGAAGTCTGGTGTTAAGGGTGAAGGCCTAGGAGATGTAATATGACCTTGGACAAGCCACTTTGCCTCTCGGAATCCTGAGTCCCTTCCCTGCAGGAGGTAACAAAAACACCATCTTACTGGGTGGCTGTGGAACCAGATGAGATAGTACGGTACATATCTGGGCATGGGCACTCAGATTGCAGTGGGCAGAACTCTAAGGCAGACAGAGGGCAGGCTGTCTGGGAGTCCATTAAGCTAGGAAGCAAGGTCCAGGTTTACTTTTAATACCTTCACAGTTGTGTTTGCCTCAAACTTGAACGCTTTGGTCTGTCCATTCTCCAGGTACACCTTGAGCACATTGGGCATACACAGCAGAGAGTTCCCCTGGAAAACACAAGAGTGGTGTTACGGCGCTGACACACTCTTCTGACTCTGGCGTACCAATCCCCAGCTGCCTGGCACTGTCCGTTTTGGATAGCAGATTGCTGCTTGTTAGCATTCGGGGATTTCTCCAGGGCAGGTAGATCTGCTTTGTCCAGGAACATGCATAAGAGGGGCTCAGTGTGATGGGGAGTGGGGACGGAAAGATGAGTCTTGCCCTGTCCAAGCACTGCAGGAGCCTGTCGGTGGCTCACAACTGTTCATTGATGTGCATCTGTTGGTTGTCACCCTTAAGGGACACAATTGAAAAATGATGACCGCTATCTGTCATTTTCTGTGCTCTTCACGTGGGGCCTTTCTGAGATTCTTGACCGTTCTGTGTGGGGCTGGTGTGGAATAAGGGTGGGGGTAGAAGTGGGGTGCTTCCCTAGAGCCTCCCCTCCCCCATTTTACTACAGCAGCTCTGCAGTGAAGCATCAGCAGGGGACAGAGAGAGACATCCTGTACCTCCACTGACTCCAACCATCACCTCTCAAAGAGACCCTGCCACTCTTTGGGAGTAGGAGGTATAGTGCTAGTCTTTAGTAACTCCATGCCAGTCAGGATTCCTGGGAGCAGGGAAGCATTTAGGGGGATCTAAATGATCTCTGAGTTGAGCTGAAACTAAGTGAGAACTAGTGAGAAATTCTCGAGTTCCCAGGATTTGAACCAGGACTACTATGTGTCTCTATGGAGAATCTGGGTAGAAATCCCAACTGGGCAAGAAAGTTCCTCATCCCTGCCCCCCAGAAAAAAAAAGATCACCTGACAGCATTTTCCCCATGAGAATCTAGAGTCTTCTAGGGTGAAAAATAGCTCAGCTAAAAAACAAAAACAAAAAAAAATTTTTTTTTTGGTCAACTTGACACGAGCTAGAGTTATCTGGGAAGAGAAAATGCTCCATCAGAATGACTATAGACAAGTCTTTACTACATTTTCTTGATTAATGATTGATGTGGGAGGGCCCAGCCCATTCCACCCCGGGCAGGTGGTCCTGAGGTGTACAAGAAATCAGGTTCAGCAAGGCAGGGGAAGGAACCTGAATGTAAGCAGCCTTCCTCCATGGCCTCCGTTTCCGTTCCTGTCTCCAGGTTCCTGCCCTGGGTTTCTACCCTGGCTTCCCTCAGTGATGGAGTTCTAAGTTGAAGTAAAGCCTTTCTCTCCTAGTTGCTTTGGACATGGTGTTTAATCCCAGCAACAGAAACCCTAGCGAAGACAGGCTCCAATTCCGAATCCCACTCAGCCACGACGTGGGACTTGATTCAAGCAGCCCCTCCGCTCCCATTTCCCATTTCTGGCTCTGGGAGTAGAAATCTCATTTTGGATTTCCCACTTGGGCTTTTCTCCTTAGAATATTATAATCTGTGATTTACAAGGCTTCCAAAAAAACCACCGCCCTGACATACATCTCACACCATTTGTTTCTCTTTAAAGCTTCTTTCAATTCTTGTCTAAATTTGTACATTGATTTTAGAGAGCTGGAAAAACAGACTGTGCACAACTCTACATTCTTTCATTCTTCTTCAACATTTCATATGTAATTTTAATGTAGCTTTCTATTTATTATTGCAAAGGCTTTAGAATATTCTAAGGAACGGAAATATTGGAGTTGACATAACCACCTCTCCATTCTAGACACGCAGCGTCTTTCTGGGTTTGGCTATTTAAAATACTAATACTACAACTATCTTTTTGTATATGCATTTCTTACATTTGAATTTCCTTATATTCTAAATTTATAGATGTGAGATGTCTTGGCCATATTTCACGGCAGACATCGAGTTGTGTCTTTTTCCACCTCCCCCGTAAGTTTATAAACTATTTCACAAAGCCCCCAGTGGGGGCACGATTGTAACTCTTCTCTCAGCATCCAGGCTGACATTTTTTCTGATTTGTGCTCCTTTACTGATGAGTTGGCAGCTCACCAGCTCCATCACTTCATAACAGCTTCCTTTGTGTCTCTTTAACTGTGAACCAAGCCAGACCCATTTCCAAGGCTGGGTTTTACTCCTCTAGAGCAACCTAGGGCAATGGTTCTCAACCCGTGGGCTGCGACCCCTTGCAGGGGGGGTGGGGGTGTCGAATGGCCCTTTCACAAGAGTCCAATGTCAGATATCCTGCATGTCAGCTATTTACATTATGATTCATAACAGTATCACAATTACAGTTATGAGGAAGCAACAAAATAATTTATGGTTGGTCATCACAACATGAGGAACTGTATTAAAGGGTTGCAGCATTAGGAAGGTTGAGAACCACTGTTCTAGAATGGTGTGCACCCTTAGAGCTGTCTTCTCACTTTTCAAGGTAAGTTCAATCAGTGTTATCAGCCTCTAAACGCTTGTGAGGAAGGAGAGGCAGGTCACAGGGATGAGTGCTCACCGGCTTCACTGCCTCGTCCGTGGATGGCTGGTGCAGATGCCAACCTGTGAGCTTCCAGAGACACTTTTCGGGGAGGAATGGTCCTCCAAACTGCCCATCCCACCAAAACCCTTAACCAGTTCAGTAACCTGTCTGGGTCTCAAAATGTGTCCTCTTGTCTTTTCAGAACAGACACCAGAGGATGAGGGATGATGGCCATTTTTAAAGTAACAGTCCAGGTTACCCGGTCCACACCTGTGGTGCCTTTATTCTCTCTGTCCTGGGCTGTTTCTTATTCCTACTACTCCTCATGTATATTACTCTGCAATTCGCAAGTTGATCGCTTTTTGGCCTTTTGGCTAAGATTAAGTGAATGCACATGTTGAATCTAAATTTAATCTTTGGAGAGGTTCAATCCATTTTCACAAGTGTCAACTCTGAGATTCAAATCACTGCTGACAGGTAGCAACCCAGGTTACAGATTGATGTGTTAGGCCTTGCTGGCCCTTCCTGAACAAGCTTATCTTTTTCTCTTGGGTCTAACTGAAGATGTCTGTCAGACAGTAGGGCAGAGAGAAAATAAAGAGAATAAATGTGGACCAGGTCAACCAGATCCTTTAAATGGCCATGGACCCCATTCCTTCAGTTTCTCTTGATGACAAGGAGTTTTGACTTGAAAGTTCTAAAATCTAACACTGGTTGCTGGATTCAGAATGGCAATAGTTGCCAGGCATTTTATAAATTATGAGTAAATGTGCCTTTGATCAATAAATTCATATTTAAAAACATCAACCTCAGGCTGCGAAATGGCTCCATGGTTAAGAATGTTTGTTGTTCTTTGCAGAGAACCTGAGTTCAGTTCTCAGAATCCACAGGGTGCTCACAACTCTAACTCCAGCCACAGGGGATCCAATGCACTCTTCTGGCTTCTGTGAGCATGCATGCAAACACACACACACACACACACACACACACACACACACACACACACTCACTGTATACAGAAAGACACAGATACACACACATACAGTATACAAACACAGATATACACACATAAATAAAAAATAAAAATAAATCTTAAAACAATTGGAAGGCCTAAATTTCCCTTAACAAATATGTCTTCTGACATCACGCTCCCCACACTCCCAGCCTTCTCCCATCAACCCTGGATCTCTCTATATCACAAAGGACTAGTGAGCATGTCTAGGAAAAAAAAAAAAAAAGGAAGTCACATAGACCCAGGCTCCTCTCTTTCCTTTCTGTGTGGTTTAGCAGTTAATTCTCTTAATCTAAGCCTCTGTTTCTTCTTTTGTTACAATTCATCCTTTACAGGATATGGTGATGACTAAGGATTAGGCATAGAAAAGGTTTACAGTTCATAACAGAGGTTCAGTAAGATGCCGGGCTCAGATGTTAAAATCAAAACAGCATGCTGGGCGGCGGCGGCAGCAGCGCACTCCTTTAATCCCAGCACTCGGGAGGCAGAGGCAGGCGGATTTCTGTGAGTTCGAGGCCAGCCTGGTCTACAGAGCGAGATCCAGGAAAGGTGCAAAGCTACACAGAGAAACCCTGTCTCGAAAAACAAACAAACAAACAAACAAAAAACAAAAAACAAAACAAAAACAAAAACAACAAAAAATCCAAACAGCAATCCTAGCTTCCACCATCATTATTAGCAATATATTAATATTTCCTTTCAAGGGAGTGGTAAGCTCCTAATGAGAACTAGAACCTGTAGGACTATCACAGCAGGGTAGTGGAGCTGGTGAACACCAGGCAGCCACACTCAGAGCTTGTTCCTCATCCCACATAGCCCAGGGCCCCACCAGCTTCCCTTGTCCAGGGCCGGCAGCCACCTCCCAGAGGAAGCACACTAAGCTTCCTGCAAACGCTGAAGAGTCCAGAGTTTCGGGGAGGCATGTGCTAGAAGAGGCTTGTCCACTTGAGCAAGCACTCCCGTCTCTCACTGGTGACACACCTGGCTGTGCCCACTGACCAGCACCTCCTCAGCAAAGTGCACCTTCACGGGGTTGGTCTTCAGCCGGGCCCTCTTCTCCTCCGTCAAGAAGGATGACTTGGGAGCTCCCTGAAAAATAGTGACACAACATACTTTGGAAGAGCGCACTCAGAAAACCATTTACATCTTCTTAAAAACAACAACAACAAACAGCCTCAGGGCCGCTACAGACTCAGTCAGGCCCACATGAAGGGAAGGTACGCTGTTTAAAGATTTCTTTTCCTAGAATCTAGGGAACCCAACCTAGATACTGTTCTTGTGTGTCTGCACAGCTGGAGATCCCAAATGGCAGCACAAAGAGGACTAGAAGGGGAAGCCCAGAAGTCCAGCTAGGAGTTGTGAAAACATCAAATACAAATTGCTGTGAGCGTGTGCGCGTGCGTGCGTGTGTGTGTGTGTGTGTGTGTGTGTGCACACGTGTGTGTAGATGCCCCATGATGAAAAGTGCTTGCTGTGCTGTGCAACCATGAAATCATTAGGACTGGACTTCAGGTCCTAGCTCTTAGGTAACAAAGCCTGATCCCAACCCTTTCTGGTCTCCATGTGCACGCACGTACACACACACACACACACACACACACACCAGACAGACAGACAGACACATACACATAAATAAATAAATCTTAAAAATAACCAGGTAACTTTGGCTGACTTTGGCCTTCTCTGAATTTCAGTCTGTCCATGAACACCTATGGGAACTAGACAGAGCTCCCTGATGTTCGGGCCTCTGTGACATGTGACTGGTACTCTCTTTCTCCAGAAGTATAAAGACTCACGTTAGTAGGTATGATTAAATGGCAAACCCTTATACAGATCTTATCAGGTCAAACTGTGGTGCTTGAGTAGTTCTTATACGAATCAGTCCAACAGGACATGCTCTTCCTGTTCAGTGGAGTATTTTCCACATGGATCCCACATTCCCTTCAAGACTCTAGGTGGTTTAGGCCAATTTTTAGGGTGTCTGTGGTGTATAAGAGCCCCAAGATGGCACTCTGGGCCATGTTCTATGTAGCCAAGGGAAGCAATGGGGAACTTGCAGGAAGCAAAGAAGTTCAAGGACTTAGATATCAACAGACCAATGTGTGAAGTACACGGAATGAACAAAGGACCCTGACATTTTAACAAGAAGATAACTGCGATGTTACTTGGTGTGACAGGACAACTGTGATCCAGCATCTCAGAGACACAGTTTGCTTTCAAATCAGACAGCAACCAAAACTTGAGCAGAGGAGAAAGGAAGCCTAGCTGTTCCCAGGAAGAAACACATGTGGAAATTCCTGGTTTTCCAACCTGAAAGAATAACTAAAATAAGAAAAGAAAAAGTTGAGATCCAGAGCTGGTGATGAGATGACCAGACGACCTGAGGAGGTTTAAGACTGCTCTCCAGGTAAATCTAGATGCTCATGGAACCAAATACACCACAGTTGGCACTGCCCAAGATCAGGGCAAGGAAGACATCCTTAAAGACTACAGACGGTCAACATCAAGTTCTCCACAACAAACCTGCAAGTTTCAGAAAAGCACACACTGGAAAGCCTGCTGTTAATTCTTGGTAAAAATCTAGGAGGCATGCAGGTAAAAATCTAGGATGCAGATCACTGATGACTAAGGAGTTACCAAGGACAAGTCAGAGCCATTTTTCTTTAGAAGAGAGCTTCCAGATCGACAGGCCAGGGTCCTGTGGACGTGGCAGAATGCCTTCATTCCTGCAAATCACTTAATAATCTCTCCCACAACCCCACTGCAGAGAAGGCCAGATGCAGAGCCATCAGGCGGGTTCAGCAGTGGTTTATCTGCACTCCAGATAGTTCTGGTCTCTTTCTTTCCTTTCCCTTCCTTTTCTATGCTGAGGATCAAACCCAGGGCCTCGCTCCTGTCAGACAAGGGATCTACCGATGAGCTGTAAGTCCTGATTTCTATCTAAGTAACTCAGGCTCCCTTTGGCTTAACCCTTCTTGACGATGTTTAGCAATGCCTTGGAGGAAGGCAGAGAAAGAATTTAGGAATGTAGAACTGTAAGAGGGCGTCAGATCTCAAGCAACAGAAATCGAATGAGATCCATGAGAATCAGGAGAAGCTATGAGTCAAAGGCCATGGAAACCCAAGAGCAGTGTAAGAGGGCACAGAGGGACAGGGCTGTCAACCATGAGTATTCGAAGCATCAGGAAAGGAGCGTCACTAAAGACTCAGAAGATGGAGCAACCAGAGACAGAGCAGAAGAGAGGCAGAGAGAGATCACGGATATACAGGAGGCAATCGCTGTTTCTCACGCTAGGGAGGGCAACCTCCTAAGAGTTAGGCCCAGAGCTGGACCTTGTTAAAGACAATTAGCTGGATGAGCACTAGAAGCGGAGGAGACCTGAGAAGGGGAGGCTCCTTGACAGGAAAGCACGGTGATTATAGCTGGCAACTGTACAAATAAGCCTTTTAGTCTCAGGACTACGAAAGCCCTGTGGCCAAAACACCCGCCGAGGCAACATGACCCGACAGGGATTAATAGGGAGAGTGACTCTGAGGGAAAAAAAAATCAATTGGACAAGCACGGGTGGTGGACTCAGCTTAGAAGCTATTCATTTGAAAACCAGCTCAGTATTTCACTGACCACAAATTTCACCCAAGCTAACAGTGTGATTGGCCAAGTGTTAACCCATTCCCGAGCTCCAATAGCATTCCTGGTGCACATCAGAAGTGACCCTTCATTCCCAGGAGCACTCTTTGGCTATTGGTGGAACCAGGGACTTTTCTGGATTAGACCATCTGCAAGTGTCTTAGTTAGGGTTTCTATTGCTGTGAAGAGACATCGTGACCATGGCAACTCTTATAAAGGAAAACAACATTTAATTGGGGTGGCTCATATTTTCAGAGGTTTAGTACAATATCATCATGGCGTGACATGGTGCTGGAGAAGGAGCTGAGATTCCTACATCTTGATTCACAGGCAACAGGAAGTGAATGAGTGTCACACTGAGTGAAGCTTGAGCAAAGGAGACCTCAAAGCCCACCCCCACAGTGACACACTTCCTCCAACAAGGCCACACCTCCTAATAGGGCCACTCCCTATGAGCCTATGAGGGCCAATTACATTCAAACTACCACAGCAAGGATCACTACAAGATTGTAATCCATCCGGAAAACCATCAGCAGAGAGAAAAGTCACAAAAACCACACCTCCGAGAAGTAATCGTTCAGCGTGAAGACACGAAAGCCATGCTGCCAAGTCTCAGAAGGGCTACCTCAGACAAGACAGACTATGTTGAAGTAGGACAGGCAGTGGGAGTTACATGGACATAGGGCCCGTCACTCCTGGAACCATGAAACTGGCTGCCTTGAGAAAGAAAGCACCATCATCCGTCATGGAAAAGCCATGGGTCCCATGGTGGTTCCTGCGTTTTCACATCTGTGTGTCAGTACCACAATCCAGGCAGCCCAGCATCTTAACACTCTGCAAACCACTTGTGTGAGTGCACTGATACGTAAGGAACAATCTGGAGGATATGAACCACCGTTCCTCCTAGGACTTCTGAACTCTTCCTGGGTTCACTGATAAAATGTGTTTTTGTTGCAGAGTTAATGCTTGAAAGTGTTAAGAGTAGACAAAATTGTCAGCCAGGCATGGTAGCACGCTCTTTAATCCTACCACTCAGGAGGCAGAGGCAGGTGGATCTCTGTGAGTTCAAGACCAGCCTGGGCTGCAGAGCGAGTTCCAGGACAGCCAGAGCTACACAGTGAGACCCTGTCTCAGAAACAACAAAATAATTCCTGCTACTCTCCCAGAGAACCTGAGTTCACTTCCTAGCATCCACATCACGTGGCTCATAATTGCCTGTAACTTAGCTCCCTTGGCACTGCATTCACATACACAAACCCACACACAGACACATACCAGTACACATAATTTAAGAAAAATAACAATGATAACTTTTTAAAATGCAAATTTTAAGCCAGAATATATTTTCCCATAAATTCTGTGTCCTAGCTGTGAGAAGTAGTAGTTAATGTTCTAGCTTTGGAATTTTTTTTGGGGGGGGTCTTTCAAAACAGGGTTTCTCTGTGTAGCTTTGGCACCTTTCCTGCAACTCACTCTGTAGCCCAGGCTGGCCTCGAACTCACAGAGATCTGCCTGCCTCTGCCTCCCAAATGCTGGGATTAAAGGTGTGCGCCACCACCGCCTGGCTCTAGTTTTGGATTATATAATTCCCAATCTGTTAAAATTATTTGAGAATTCTAAGAATCTACCATGACCACAGCAATGCCAAGCTTCCTTGTTGAAGCAAGTCATGTCTGCTCATGTTGCCATGTCTGTAAGATGCTTTGAATGTGCTGATTGAGGCCCAGGAGGCTAGCCTATGGTCAGGACATTTCTCAGGGGTCCGGGTGGCCAGAAATGGGTGTTCCTACAGATTCTCCTGAGTGTGGTACTCTCATTCTACTTGGAAAGCTTGGTACTGGGACATAGACATTTTTTTTCCTTCCCTACTTTTCAATTTTTAAGGACTAAAGCTGTGTGCTGTTCTCTGCCTCACAGAACCAAGTTCTCTATTTTGTCCATTTCATGGACTTGCTGTGGGAAACCCCCACCTAATCAAGATTGAGATGCTTCCCATTGAGACGATAATAAGCTAAATAAAAAGAATGGCTTACCACCTGCACTGCTATTTACACTGATTAGCTATCCCCATTTTTATATTGAGTTCACATTATTTCATAGACAAACTGGTTAGAATAGAAAATAGATGTGCATGGAACATCCAGCTTGTCATATTTAGAGCAAACATTTTAATCCTAATTGGGTGACTTTCCCCCCTGTTGTTCCCAAGAAATAAGAGAAAAAACTTCTTGAACAGGGAGAGGAGATGAGTTCTTTGTTTATGGAATGTTTGAACCACAAAAATGTTACATTTCCACACAATTTGAAAGGCCATTTCTTCCTATCCCCATATGCACAGGAAATCCTTCAATAGCCAATGGTCTGACAGTCAATCATCCATATTGTTTACATCTTATTTTTATTATTTATTTAAAATTACATTTATTTACTGTGTGCATACACGTGTGTTTGTGCATGCGTGCGTGCGTGCATGCATGTGTGTGTGTGTGTGTGTGGATGTGAGAGAGAGAGAGAGAGAGAGAGAAAGAGAGAGAGAGAGAGAGTGAGAGAGAGCACATTGCCCACATGGAGGTTCTTTTCTTTCACTATCTAGGTCTCAGGCATTGAACTCTGGTCATCAGGCATGACAGCAATATATATTCTGTAACACCATATGTATGTGATAAGGTTGCCTGTATCCCAACTACTTAAAAACATTAAGGGTGGTGATACACACCTATAATACCAGCACTCAGGAGGCTGAGGAAGGAGGATTCACTGTAAGACGTAGATTTTTATTTTTATTATTCTCTTTAATCATTTTAGTTGATTGCTTTGGTCTATTGAGGCAGGATCTCATATAGCCCGGCTTGGCCTTCATCTAGGTATTAGCTGAGGCTGGCCTTGAACTTCTGATCCGTCTGCCTCTGCCTGACAATTTCATGCACCACCACACTTGGTTATCTAATTAGTTTTATTTTTTCCTCCAACTTCTTTTCACCAAAACTTAATTGATGTATTTCCATTTCAAACAGGAAAACCAGTTAAGGCTATGAATTTTACCCTGATCACAGCATCAACACATAATACTTTTGTTGTTGTGTTGAGACATGGGCCTTTTCCACGTGGCCCTGGCTGTCCTAGAACTCACTAGGGAGTTCCTTCTGAGTGCTGAGATTAAATGTGTGTGCCACCACACCCAGGTTAGTTTTTATTTTAAATTATATTCGGGAAAAGGAACTTTTATAGCCTTAAATATTTTGTTTTGTGTATTTTTAAATAGGGTCTCATATATAACCTAAGATAGCCTGGAACTTGCTCTGAAGCCCAGGTTGGCCTCAAACATTTGGTCCTCCTGCCTCAGCCTTCTGAGAGCTGGGATTTTAAGTGTAAGCCTCCACACCCATACCTATATGCTTTTTGTTCTTTTGTTTTTTTTTTTTAAACTCTTTTGGCTCTTTGAGGGCCCTCCACCTAGCTCCCAAATAAATCACAGAAGCTTACTCTTTTTTATGAATGCCCAGGCTTAGCTTGGCTTATTTCTAGCCAGCTTTTCTTAACTTAAATTATCCTGTCTATCTTTTGGCTTGGGCTTTTATCTTTCTCTATTCTACATACCTTTCTTTACTTCTTACTCCATAGCTTGCTGTGTAGCTGGGTGACTGGCCTCTGGGGTCCTCTCTCCTTCTTTTCGTGCTCCTCGATCTTCTCTTCCCTGATTTCTCCTATTTATTCTCTCTGCCTGCCAGCCCCGCCTATCCCTCTTCTGCCTAGCTATTGGCCATTCAGCTCTTTATTAGACCAATCAGGTGTTTTAGACAGGCAAAGTAACACAGCTTCACAGAGTTAAACAAATGTAACATAAAAGAATGCAACACATCTTTGCATCATTAAACAAAGGTTCCACAGCATAAATGAATGCAACACATCTTCAACTAATACTGCACAACATGGGGTGTTACTGCATTTTCTTGATAATCTAATATATGGTCAATTAGGTTAGGTTATTAAATATATTGTTAAAATTCCCTATGTTGATCCCTCCTCCTTTTTGATCTATATGTAGCCAAATTCTCAAAATGTGAATTTTTCTCAATGTTTCCTCCCTGGTCAGTTTGCTCTTACAACTCGATCCCAGGAGTTTCCCTATACCGGCATCAAGGGCCCTGTTGGTGATCCAGGCCTGATATTTTCTGACTCATGGTAACTACATCCTACTCAGCTGATAAAACTGTCATGTGACACTTCATTTGGTGCTTTGGACAATCCATTAGGCAGACAAGGCAGTTAAGTTACTGTCATCCACCATTTTATCCATTGGAAACTGGAAGGAGGGACTTGTCCAAAGCCATCCCATCCCAGTGTGCCTTCCCCCCCATTAGCCCACTCTGCATTACACATGGTCTCCTCCCCTGAACTACAGGTCCCCAAGGTCTGGACCGCATCTGTTTCCTCCACAGCACCTGTGGCCAGGAGTTTTTCAGATAGCATTGGCTAACTAGCCACCCACTGCCTGGCAGCTGCCACTCTTTGCTCTATTTATAAGGGATATCTTCAAGGAGCATCAGAGTCTCAGGGTCAGGGAGAGTGAAACTAACATATAGGACAAAAAAAAAAAAGAGAGAGAGAGAAAGAGATTTACCGATGTGCAGCGGACAACTGTAATTGAAAGAGCATCTTCAGTTTCCCTGAAAAACAGAAGAGGATAAAGAAAAACATTCAGTCATTTGTGTGTGTGTGTGTGTGTGTGTGTGTGTGTGTATGTGTGTGTGTGGTGTGTGTGTAGTGTGTGTGTGGTGTGTATGTGTGTGTATGTGGTGTGTGTGTGTAGCGTGTGTGTGTGGTGTGTATGTGTGTGTGTGTGATATGTGGTGTGTATGTGGTGTGTGTTGTATATGTGTGTATATGTGTATGGTGTGTGTGTGTGTGTGTGTGGCACACTGTGATAAAACACCTCTTTAGAAAGGCTTCTTAGGCTCAGCAAAGCTAAGGAGGACCCGGGAGTACTCTTGCCTGGATGCCTACCTCTGCCGTGTGGACACTCCACAGCCACTACCTTAAGCCTCCTCCTTTACTCTCCTATGGTAGGGAACTCACGCAGTTGATACTGGCTAGTTTTATGACTAAAGATAATTTTATTTTTAAAAGCACAGTGACAACACAGGTAATTTAATTATTTCCAAACACATAGGCTAAACATTCCTCTGTCGATAACATCTATCAGCTAGAAGTCAACTCTTTTGTGGTGTTCGGTACACTCAGTCACTGCAGTGAGCCCAAAGCATATAATCAAGACACTGAATAGACATTTTTATCTCAAATTATCTTGGAGATTTCAAAAGTGATCAAACAGGTAACTGTCACACCTCCACTTTCTTTAACAAAGGACCAAGGAGCTGGGGCAGATCTCCACCCTGCCTTGCCATGCCTACTTACAAAGAGAAGCAGTTTGCAAACTTTCATCTGACTTCTTGCAATACAAACATTTAGGCTAGTGGAGGAGGGTACATCATTTCCCCCCCCCCCCCCAAAGGTTAAGCTCAACCTAAGGATTCCCACAGTCTGGGAGTCACCTCTGCTCCAGTTCATGTGAGCTCAGGCCTTTTCAGAGGTAAATCACAAAAATCCAAGGTCCTGGTGCTCTACAAAGGATATTTGGGCCTCAAAGCTCTTTGGAGAAACTAGAGATTTTTGTTACTGTTATTGTCAAGCTATTTTAGTTTGTTTACCCTTTACAACACGCTGCTTTCAGACACAGGACACCAAGCTACCACAGCGATCCATGCTGGGATTCCCACATGCACAGGGAGCAGAGTTATAACCCCGTGGTGGCCCTTCTCGGAGAGAATGACACTGGATCTTGCTGAGCTGGCACCCAGGATCCTCCATCATCTGGGTTTTACTTCCCAGAACATTCCTTGAGGCAAAGGGCCGTGTTCAGCACTCCCCCGCCCCCAGCCTCATGGCCCTAGTTCATTACTTTACCCAGCTCATCACCCAAGTTCTACCTAGCCAGAAAGGTCCTGCTGCAGAGGCTGGCATGTGCTTGTCTAGTATGCCTAAAGCCCTCCCTGGGTTTGATCCTCAGCCTCCCATAAACTGGACGTGGTGACACACACCTGTCTCCTAGCACTGGAGAGGTGGGGGCAGGAAGATATAAAGTTCAAGGTCATGTGAGTTTGGGGCCAGCCTGGGCTACATGAGACTTGGTCTCAAATAAATAGTTAAAATGAAAAAGGTATGGCTGAACTATTTCTGAACTCTTCCCTGCTTTGTCAAGCTACAGCTTTTACCTAAACTGGGAGTCTCCCGTGTTTGCAGCCTTGTTGTTGGAGGACTTCCGGCGACATTACCTTGTTTTTCACTCCTGCTCATCCTTATGCCAGAAGGCTGTACACACACGGACCTGCACAGGCTCGTAAGTGGCTGGGGAGCAGATTGCCTCTGCCTCCCAGGGTTCCTTGCCCAGACTAGATGTTCAGTAAGCAGATAGGGGCCAACTGTTACCTAAACACCAGTTCTAGACTGTGGCTTAAAGTTATAAATACATTCCTTGATCCCTTGGAGTGTAAGGCTGACAGAAGTATCAGTGGCGCTGAAAAATCTGTTGGAAGCGATCCTCTTTGGGAAAACAGCCCAATAACTTAGAAAGCAAACTCTGAAGGTTCTATATTCACTTAAAATCATCGAATCCTTTCCTGTCAGCTTCACAGACTCAATTAAGCTCCTGGCACTCCTGAAGCAATCCTGGGTTTGGCTCCAGAGATTCCCTGTGAATCTTCCCTTGAACTCTGTCTGTCTGTCTCCACAGAAAGACTGTGCTTCCTGAGGGCAGAGGTGGGGCTCTGCACGTCAGTCCCTCCTCTGGCTGTGTGTGTCACCTATCAGTGCTGCCTGGGACATGCTCACGGAAGCGCACACCCACAAAGCCAGGCCAGCCAGCTCCCAAAGAGGCACAGAGCACTCTCACTTCTCTGCTTCTCGTCTCTATTAATATTAAAGTCACAAAGCAGCACCAAACTTAGAAGCCAAGGCCTGCATGTCCTGACGCTGTCTCCGAGGCTTCCCCTACCTCACCCCTGTTCATTTGTCTACCTTTCAGTCTGGTGACTGGTTCTCAGTGCCACGCAGCCTCTCATCTTACTGAGTAGCCTCTGCTCATCTGTCTTGCTCTTGGGAAGGTCCAGGCAGAAAGGAAAGCATTCATGTAAACCACAGTGACACAAAAGAGAGATACAGATGTCACACCAATGAAATCACATAGATGTCAGTCAGGCTGGAACAGCAAAGAACACCCAAGGAGACAGCGACAGGATTAAAGACAAACCAGCGTACCAGCACATATTTAGTTCAAGCTTTGGCGTATGCTACCATCAGTCCTTAGAGGATAGGGCCTGCGTAGTATCCACCAGTACACGCCCCACAGTGCCTAGCATGGAGTGTTGGGCCTAGTGAAGGTTTGAGAAATAAGCACTCTATGCCTGTCAAAGTCCTGTAGGCCAGTGGAAGACAGCAGACCATACTACAGTCATGGCCAAACACTCACTATTCCTGGTGCTGCACAGGGGCTGGGGCCCGCCTGGGCACAGGGCCAGCCACAGCACTCCTAAGGACTAGCTCTGCTCCTCCATCACCTGTGCAGCCCTGGATGCTGGAACACAGCTGAGTACCTGAGAATGTCGACCGCGCGTTCACAGGAAAGGTCTTCAGCTGGTTCGTTGTTCATCTGGAGAATCTGATCGCCAGGAAAAAGCTTGCCATGAGCAGAACCACCTGTTGGACAGAAAAGAGGTCACTGCTCAGGCTAGAAAGGCTAAGACCCCACAAGTCACAGTATACCTCGGAATGGCAGCCAAGGTCCCTTGGGCAGTGGCTCATATGGAGCATACTTTTCCTTATTAAAAATCATGGGAAAGAGACGTATTCTCCCTCAGTTTCAAGAGATGGAGATGGTCCACAGAAAGAAAAGCAATAGAAACGTCTAAGCCATCATGGCTGCCGAGGGGCTGGTCTATTCCCCTCCAAGGAATTGAATGTGTGTACCTTCCTATGTATATAAGTGGAAATTAATACACTTTAACCAGCCACAAGTCTAACACCGACACATAGCTCAAGCTTGAGAAAAGCACTGGGCTCCTAGCCTGCTCCTCTCCATCCGGCACAGCCTATATTTCACAGAGACTCAAACGAAAACAAATCAATAGTTTCTATTATACACACATACTCTCTCTCCAGAAGCTTGACAGCCTGGACATGCAGGATCCAAAGAGGAGGTCTGGCTTCTCCAAATACCTTCCTTGCCCTGACACAGGCCTGGAAGCCAGGAGAGTACAGGGCCCTGGGCTGAGGTCAGTGGGAGCCTAGGGCTCAGAGTAGCAAGTGCTCTCAGGTCACTCCATTCTGGCACAAAAATCAGGTGAAAAGTCCAAGACAGAATGAGGTCAGAATTTTCCATCTTCCCAGGTAGCATTTTTGTGCCTTTTCTTACAGGCCTGAGGGGGCGGGAGGAGAAGCTACTTTCCCTAAGAGGCCAAGACCCTTTCACGGTTCCCCGTCAGCCCCTACCTGCCGTGACAGCCACCACTGTGAGAGGAAGTGTCTCAGAAATGTGAAATCCATAGCTTTGGAGGAGGGCATCCTTGTCTAGTGTTACGGTGTGCCTCACTGTCGTGAGAGCCTGGGCTGGGTTCCCGGGTGGTCCATCAGCTGCAGCAACTTTAGCCCTGGAAGAGAAGGAGTGGGTTTAAAGAAAAAAAAAAAAGCATCCAAAAAGTGGACACCAGCTGGGTCAGCCCCGGGGTCACAGAAAGATAGGAGGCTAAGTAAACACCAGGCCTTTTCTTCCAGTGCGGAGGCTCAGAACCAGGGCCTTGTATGTGGTAGGCAAGAGCTCAGCCACCAGGCTAAATCTTCAGGGCTTGGTTTTGGGATATAAGGAATGGTTATACAGTCCAGGCTGGCCTCAAACGGAGAGGGACAAGACACAGTGCTGGTAGCAGCACCAAATAGGACTTAGCATAACACTCTGGAAGTGAGGCCACGGGCTGCTATGGGCACCCAGAAGGTGGAAGAGCTGTGTTCATTCTGTAGGGATGGAGACAGGATGGAGGGCTTGGGTTGCACCTAGAGAAACACAGCCCAGGTTCTAGACTAAAAGAGAGTCAATGACTGAGGGACAGATGGTTGACAAGCACTCCAGTGAGGAGGCCTGCCTGAGCAGAGAAGGAAAAACAGGAAATACAGGAGCAAGAGTTATTCTGTTTAAAGGTTTCACTTTGACTTTTTTTATGTGCGTCTGTGTGTGTCCATGTGTGTATGTGCACACATGTGTGGGGACTCATGGAGGCCAGAAGAGGGCACTGGATTCCCTGGAGCTGCACAACATGGGTGCTGGGAACTGAACCCAGGTCCTCTGCAAGAGCAGCCAGTGCTTTAGCCTCTGACCGTCTCTCCAGCCCCAGAGGTACTCTACTTAGATGTTTGATGACAGCTTATTTTATGGATGGAGGTTCCTTAGGTGCTCTATCTGTTTAGCTTTATGATACATTTTTTTTTCTGCCAAGCTTTGTAACTGTGGGATTTCCATCTGAAATGCCAGAGAGCAAGAACTGCCTCAGTATTAAATCTCTAAAAACATAATATTCTCTCTACATCTAAAAGCAGGGAAATTGAAAGCTGTATTTTCTACCCCTTAAAACCACAAAGCAAATCCTAAACTATTTTTCATCTATCTGCAGCAAATGATTTTTCTCTCCCTAACATTCAGCAGTTCCTTCTGAGGAAGGGCAAAGAGCGATGAGCCGAGGTGTTTATCATTATTATAAACAAGAGGACTGGAGAAGTAACAGCTCCCTCAGGCCTCTGCAGCACGTGTCTATAATTGATTCTCCTCTATTTACTAAACACTGTCAGGAACTCTGCCTGATGCGGCAGGGCCGTACCTATTGGACTGTGTCATCTATAATGACCTCACAGTCCCACCAAGAATCAGGAAGTATTAAACACTGTCTCCCAGAGCCAGCTTTCTGGACCCCATGCATTCTCCGTCCAGGAGCCTACTGATGGATGAGCACAGCCGGACTCTGGAGAGAGGAACCAAGCCCCACTGCTTAGGGGCAGGGCCCTTCCTCCAGGAAGCCAATGTGTCCCCATGAGGAAGGAGCAGCAGAGAGACCTAATGCAAGAGAGACCATACGACAGGAAATCACAAAAATGTATGTGTCTTAAATCCATAGCCAGTCCGGATTTAAAAACCCAAACTTTAAGTCAAGTGTAGTGAGTACACCTATAATCTCAGCTCTCAGGAGGCTGAGGCAGGAGGCGCTCGAGGAAACATACAGCCTGAGCTATATAAGAACACCCTACTTCAAAACAAAAACAAAACGCCGGCCATAGCAGCCTACCCTGCAATGCCAGTATCTGAGAGGGAGAGGCAGGAGGATCATGAGTTCAAGACCACAATGGTCTACATGACACTCTGTCTCAGAAAAACAACACAAAAAATACAAAAATTTAAATTTATATGTCTGCGTGTACATATGTATCTGTGTGTATGTACACACACACCTTCAAGTACCCTTGGGGTCAGAAGAGGGAGCTGGATCCCCTGGAGTTAGATTTGCAGGTAGCTGTGAGCCAAATGTGGGTGCTGAGAACCAAACTCCAGTCTACTGCAAGAGCAGCAAGTGCTCTTAACCATTGAGCCGTCTCTCCAGGCGTTAAAGCTATAACATGGCTGCAGAACACATCTGTTATTCTCTGCTGGAAGGCCGAGACAGGAAGATAGTGGAGCCTAGGAGTTCAAGGCCAGCCTGAGCAACCCCCACACACATATATACATACATACACACACATACACACAACATACACATACACATATACACACAAACACACACACAGACTATAAATGCTCTAAATATAAATGATATACTTTACATTGAAAGCAAAAATTCAATATTTGAGGGCTGGAGAGATGGCTCAGCGGAGAAATCGTGAGGACCGGAGTTCAGGTCCCCAGAACCCACATAAAGCCAGGTAGCATAACCCCTATAAAACCTGCAACCCAAGAACTGGAGAGGTGGCGATAAGCAGACCCCTGGGACTTGCTAGACAGCCAGTCTAGCCAAAGGTTCAGTGAGACTCCGCATCAACAAACAAGATTAATAATGGAGGGGTCACCAGATGTCAACCCCTGGTTCCACGTGCATCCATGCATACACACATGAGCACGAAAACACACATGTGCACATAAACACACACACAGAAAGCTCTCAACATTTGGAGGTGGAGAGACGGCTCAGCAGTTAAGAGCACTGGCTGCTTTTGCAGAGGACTCAGGTTCAATTCCCAGCACCCACATGGTGGCTCATAACTGTCTGTGACTTCAGTTCCAGGGAATGTGATGCCCTCTGGCCTATGCTGACGCTAGTCACCACACACAGTGAACATATACACATACATGCAGGCAAAACATTCATACACATAAAACAATCTTTTAAAAAACACCATCTGTGTTTTTAAAAAAGCAAAGGATAATTATGCCTATTTAATGTTACAAAAGAAAGTTTAGAACATTTAATCAGGGATGAAAATGAGAGAAATGAGCATGGAAAATGGTCAAGTATCACCTTTCTTCATTTTCATTCAATTTTATTTGTGCGTGCGTGTGTGTGTGTGTGTGTGTGTGTGTGTGTGTGTACGTGTATGTGTGGGTATGTGTGTATATGTGTGTGTGTGTGTGTGTACGTGTATGGTGTATGTATGTGTGTGTATGTATGTATATATGTGTATGTGGTGTTGTCTGTATGTGTGTGTATATATATGTGTGTGTGTTGTGTATGTATATGTGTGTATATATGTGTATGTGTGGGTTGTGTGTATGTGTGTGTGTGTGTATGTGTGCTCATTCCCTGCACACACATGGCAGTTAGAAGCCAGCTTTGTGGGGTTGGTTCTCTTCTCCTATCGCTACTCAGTTCTGAGGACTGAACCCCGGCTGGAAGGCTTGCAGGGTGAGCACTGTTATGCACTGAGCCATCTCTCTGCCCCCCCCCCCCCAGCTTTTTCCTAGACTAGAAAAGAAATCATTGGAGCTGCAGGATAAAACAAAACCCAGCCACAGAAAGACTCCAACAACTCATTAAAAACAGATTAGTGGAAGGGACATTCGGTGCCAGGCATTTTTAATGAACTAATGCTAGGTAGTTAGAAAACAGCACCAGAGGATTCCACGACCAAAATTAGTGGTGTGTGTTCATTAACTCAGGGTCAGAGAGGTTTATGAAAGGGGGATGACGAAACTGTCATTGACGCCGTAAAGGAAGGCAAATCTGGTACAAGTCAGACCAGGTTCCTGGGGTGGGGGTGGGGGTTAAACAGAGAAAACAAAAGCGCTCCGTTAAAACACAGATTTAATGTCCTATGGATTAGAAATTCTCTCAGATTAAAAAATAAATTTAGAAAACTAAATCCAGGCATGGTGGTACATGCCTGTAATTCCAGCCCTTGGGAGGTAGAGGAAGAGAGATCAAGAGTTCAAGGTCATCCTCAGCTACATGGTGAATTTGAGGCTGGCTCAGGCTACCTGAGACTGTCTCAGAAATCCAAAAGAGGAAAGCAAAATTGATCAGTTAATGGGAACAATGCTGGCAGCAGTATAACAGCAGGAGCATATCCATCATGAAGGAGTACATTTTTATATGTAACTTTCTTTTTTTTTTAAAAGATATATTTATTTATTATATGTACAGTATTCTGCCTACGTATATGCTTGCAGGTCAGAAGAGGGCATCAGATGGTTGTGAGCCACCATGTGGTTGCTGGGAATTGAACTCAGGACCTCTGGAAGAACAGCCAGTGCTCTTAACCACTGAGCCATCTCTCCAGCCCTTTTTTTGGTTTTTTGAGACAGAGTTTCTCTGTGTAGCTTTGGAGGCTGTCCTGGAACTTGCTCTGTAGACCAGGCTGGCCTCGAACTCAGAGACCCATCTGCCTCTGCCTCCCGAGTGCTGGGATTAGAGGCGTGCGCCACCGCTGCCCGTTTTATATGTAACTTATTCACTTAGCCCTCATAATAAACACATGAGATATTTTTGCTTTGATAAAGAGATGAACAACCTCTAAGCTATGACTGGAACTCCCTTCCTAAGGCTGAGCTAGTGGTTGCTTTGCACATGTACACCCCCATATCACATCTCCTAACCACTCACAGAACACAAGTCCTTTTGTCCCCATGTCCCTCACCCCAGTCTTGAAGTGCTGGCCAGGACCCACTGGCCCATGCCCCTTCCCAGACCTCACTCAAGCCTGACTGTCCCACCTATACTAGGCTTTAACCTTTAGCTTTCAACTTTTCCAGCTAATCCCTGCACAAAGTCATCAGGACAAGCCAAGTCCAGTTGAAATGTCTTCTCTTCCTCAGAGTCCTGGCCTCTTATTACCCCAGAGCACCTGAACCTTTGAAAGCTATTTAACCCATATCATTGCTTGTAGTAGACTCATGGGGGCAGAAACCAACTTGCGTATTTCTCTCAGCACCAAGGGAAGATGTTAGTGCACAGGAAGCATCAAGGCTTCTCCAGGATGTGACTGACAGGGCTTACTGGGTGTGTAAATGAACAAAGTACTACAGATATGCAGCATGATACTGCTCATTAGTTAGCTGTGACATTCCTTACGGTAATGATCCGATAAAGCCAATGAATTAGCCAGAGGTGTAAATGTATATAAACCCACTAGAAAC